>PJEM01004752.1:101408-146242 GCA_004023845.1 Helogale parvula
CCCAGAGTGATGAGGTCAGGAGGGTGGGGTCATGTCCTCATGGAAGACACCCCACAGAGTTCCCAGCTCCTCGTCTGTGAGAAGATGTCCCTTTGACACGTGAAACAGGGTGTCACCAGCACCGCCTGACCGCAGACTTGAGTCTCCAGAACTGTAAGAAAGAAGTTTCCGCAGTTTCGGAGCCCTCCAGTCTGTAGTGTTTTGCCGAAGCCCATACAGACTAAGAGAAAGGTTTTGTGTGCTCCTAGGCTGTGTGACGCCGGGAGGTGGCTAGTGACGAGACAGCCCTGGATTCCAGACGTCCCAGCACCGCGAAGATGAGTTTCTGTATTCGTGGCTTTGGCGCTTTGCCTTGTTTCTGCTCGCTTGTCCTGTGTCAAGGGTCAGAGGGTCGGAGGTGACTTTGCTCTCCCCGGTAATGGAAGGGAGACGGGCCTGGACCCTGCTTCGGATTCCGTATCTCCCTCTCTCCCTGCCCCCCGTTCCCGCTCATGCTGTCTCTCTCTCAAAAGTAAATAAAACGTTAGAAACAAGAAGCACTGTCCATCCTTTTCTCCAGCAGTCCCCTAGGCCCTTTGGAAACAATCTCCTTGTTGCACTAGAAAGGACCCTGGAAAAGTGATTACTCAGAGCTGACTGCTCCCGATGAAAACAGAGATCACATCACCTTAGAAAAGGAAATCTCCAAATAATCCAAGTATTTCTCATAGGCACGCCTTTGTGCCTGATAATTCTTGTGATAATAGTTCTTTTCAACATCTAGACGTTCCAAGCCACCTCTGCTTGCGCGTCATCAGGATTCCAGGCTTCCAGCGATGACTTCATTGCTGATTCATTGTGTGAATCTGAGCAACTCACGTTTTGTGGGCCACGTGTGCAGCCTGTATGTCCTGCTGGGTTTATGCAGAGGGCAGATGGGAAAACACATGGTGTGCATTACGACACATAAAACACGATCGGGGCATAAATGGTGCGATGAGAGCTAATGAACGTCGCTCCCGTCTGCCCGATGCCAGGTTTGGATTTTTAAAGTGGGGTCCTAACGGCCGCTGTAGTTTGGGCTGTGAGTTATGAGGGGGGGAGAGCACCAGGGAGGCTTAGAGGGAGACAGGGGCCCTGGCCTCGCACTCACCGACGGTCCCGGAGGCACTGGGCTCACCCATTTCTTCTCTGAGACATGGCGGGGCTGTCACAGGCTTCCTAAATTCCTATTCAAGTCTCAAATTCTTAGTCAATTTTTCCAATCAGGAAGTTAGATTTTGCAGCGAGATCTTTCCGGTGCACCACAAAATGCAATCATACTTGGAATCAGAGCCCTTAGGCACCAAATTGACTTTTTGTGTGGGATGAGGACACTCTTGGAAAGAATTTGGGATAAACTAATGTCTTCCTTGCGTGTGATGGTATAAAATCACGTTGGAAACACCTCTCAGGACACCCCTGGCAGCTGTTTATTCGAGTCCTGGCTTGGTGTATATTTACCATGTAAAGTCATCACTCTGCCCCAGATTTATTATCGCCCTGAGCAAAGTAGGTAAACACGAAGCAACGGCTGTATATTACGTTCTGTGCCTGGGAGAGTATTCCGGGTCCTGTGATCGTCAGGATTGATGGGGATTAAGGAATCTCCGGTCACACGATGTGTGGACGTGGACTCGCCCAGACCATCGGGATGAAGGATCAGGACGCCGCAGGCAGCAATGGAGTGTCGGGGCTGCAGACCCAGTAGCCCCGAGCCACCCGGTGCTGACGTCCCAGGACGGGAAGCTCTGTGTCCACCCGATTCCCTGGCCTGCCTTCTCTGGGCCCCTCTGCCCTGTGGCTGTGCTCAAACCGGACACCTGGGGGCCTGCATTCCCAGGTGGCCAGGATGCCCAGGGACCTAATCTATCACAGGTGGCTAAGGTTTCTTCCTTTGGGAGCCGCGTGGAAAGGTTTGGGTCCCTGGGGAGCAGCCTCAGGTATGTGGGACCAGGGTCTGTGGAGATAAGCAGAAGCAGAATCGCTAATCCGTTGGTGCTTCTCCTCTTCCTGAAGGCTGGGTGGGCAGCTCTTGCAAACATGTGGGAGTCAGCTTCACGTCCATGGCACGGTGAAGGTGCGGGGGGGGGCGGGGAGCGGGCAGACTCGGGGCGTCGGCAAGGCCGTGGACCTCGAGGCAGAGCTCAGGGTCTCTCCCAAGCATTTCAGAAATTTCTGAAGAGATCTGAACTTTTTTAGAATCAGATTTTCCACCTGCGTGTCCAGGGAGACATGCCGCACGTGTGCCGACGTGTGCCGGAAGGGACTATATCCACCTCGCCGCCTTTCCCGTAAAACGGTGACCATCTTGCCCAGTGGTTGGAAATTCAGCCCCTAGCTTAACGTCTACCTTACCCACACGCCTCTTTGATGCTTTGAATATCATCACCATTTAATTCCATTTTGAAACACTCACTAAGCACTTACACGAATCAGCTACTGTTTTGTGCGGGGTGGGGGGGGCGGTAAGCCCATGAATGTGCCAATTCTTTCTTTAAGTTTCCCTTTCCACTTCCTGTGAAAATTGGAAAAGACTCCCAAGTTTTGGTTTTAGAAACCAGACCCCTTGGTCCATTTCAGGGTGTGTTTATCCTAAGGGTGAGGAGAATTAGCAGGGGGGCTGCTGGATGGAAGCTCTTTTCTCTCCACCTTATTGAGGTATCACTGAGGTGTGCTGTCACGCAGTTGTCACTGCACATACAAGTCGCTAACCTTGGACGGATCTATACACATGTGGCGTCATCCCCACTCTCCAGGCTGCCCCTGGGTTTTTCCCCAACAGGTCATTGGCTTCCTGACAGCTAGCTGTCTCTTCCGCTTCTTTGGATGATCCCTTTCTTATTTTGGAGCTCAACTCTCTATTTTGACTTCCTTCCTTCTTTAAAGACCCATTTAGGAGGCTCAACACACTTGACTAATTAAAGGAAGTTCCTCTTTGATTCTATTTGAAGAGGGAGCACATTTTGTATAATGCTAATGAGATAAGCCATATGGTCCACAAATCACAAGTAGAGTTTGTTCCAGAAGCATCACTGAAGGTCCCATTTATGCTTTTCGTACCTGTCACTTACGGTTGCATTTGTAGGCGCCTTCACGTGTGGATCTTGACTTCCTTATCACATAGAGTTGGCGTTCATGATTTGCCGATTCCCTTTCTCCACATCAGTGTAATTGCTACATTTTTTTTTTTTTTTTATAACTCAGACACCAACCCTCACAGTACCGCAAAGGCTGTTCTTGGACCTGCCCGGAGCGGTGAGAAGCCAGAAACATCTTTTTCAAGGACTCGTGGAGACATCGTAATTACCTACTGCATAGTTTCCTGTAGAAAATAGAAATATGGTGGGGCCAATGGAGCAACTCACCATATGGATGGAAGGCAAGTGACTTCATAATCATTCGAGTTGTTAAGTTATTTACACTGTATTTCATTAATCTGTCACCTTATCCCCCTCTTTTTACTTTAAGTGCAGCAGTGTAGAAAGCTAAGTGACTCCGTTGAAAGTGAAATTAAAATAGATTTGTATTGGGAGAAGCTGACAGTTTGGAGTTTGATAGCCTATAAAAACTTGAAAATTTCTCTCTTTTTATTTGGCCTTGGGGCATAAATTATTGATGGAGCTGACAAACCCAGGCTGATGTACTACAAGAGCATTTCATCAATAATATCTCTTTTGCTTATCCAGTCAGGGACCTCGGCATCAAATAGAGAGGGGAAAAATCACATGGTGAAAATACCCATTCCCAAACTGCCATAGATTGGAAAAGTTATTCATCCAGTGATGATTCAGCTACAGATGGATTTCACAAGAGATGTGTCTTCATGGCCAAGTGAATTCTGGCTCTTCCTCTGGAATTCCACACGGTCATGGTGTCAGAGATGGTGGAGAAGTGCGGGTTTGAGTGAGGACCCCACCCCCCACCCCTGCCGTGGGGAGGCGCCTCTGAACCCAGGAAGTGGGGGAAGGTCCCAGGAGTCAAGAGGCATGGCAGTGGCTTTTCCAGGCTGCCAGACAGGACGGGACTCTGGCTACTGACTTGTTGATTTTACCTGATAATAAAAACATAATTTTTTCAACAGGTGCAGATTTTACCTTGCCTTCTATTCCGAGTCTATGGGGATGTCTGGTTATTAGTTTGTCAAGATTTAGACTCCAGATCCCAGAGAGGCAGCACATTGTTAAACATTTTTAACAGAAGTATCAGATAATAACTTTGGGGTGTCTTTAAAATTCAGCTAGAAATGAACTCCATATTTGAACTCCGATGTGGAAGAGATCTCCCAGTGAATTCATTACAAATATTATGATATTGCAATTAGGGGTAGCTTTTCCCAATTTAAAGAATAAACGTTCCCAGTTTATTTTACTCACATTGTATACAGTGGGAAGAATTGCTTCTTTCTAACTCACTTATCCTGTTACTTTTGGAATCAGAAAAGATGAGGTCGACTCACCTCCATGACTACAAGTTCTACTTGTGAGGCGTCGGGTATGTGAATTTTGGCCCCTTCTCCCAGAGGTTTTGAGAATTCATGGGAAACATCTGTGCCTTTGAAATACCTGTAACCTGTAAAATGAAACTTGGCACAACCCTGGAACTTGCCTTTCCAGTGGCTGACAGTCTCTGGATCATCGTTTCCTCCAGGAAAAAGTGAATTTTAAAACAGCCTATTGACACCTTGACAGAGGAAAACCTCAGGTGATGTTAACAAGTAGGAGCTGACAAACAGCAGCAACTCTACTTCGCCCAGTCTGCTGACGTCGGCATTTATCCCTGGTTCGTCTCTGTCCCGTGTGAGGCCAAGATTATTTCATTATGAGGGCGTAAACATGATGATCTAGATTGCTGCATGCTCACCGTAATCCTTAGTCCTCCTACGCCATCTGCAAAGGAACGTTTAGTTTTTCAATGTTTCGAAAATGAACAGAAAGAGTTGAAATAATGAAGGTCTCTCTTTCGTGTAGATGTGTGTGCACAGACCAGAAACTGATGGTTTCCTTCGTTTAATTCTCTCTTTCCTTCTCATTTTGTGAGAACCCTTTGTGTTATCAGTGTTCCTAGGAGCCACCACTTTGAATGACATAAGAATATTCCTTCCTGTGGGTCAGATATGCATATTTCTTAGCCATTTCTGTCCTCTTGGGCATTTGGATCATGCTTCATGCTTCACAAAAAATGCTGAAGTGAAATGTCTTTGATCAAGAGTTTTGTATGCTACTTCATAATATCACTGTTTTCTAATTAAAAAATTTTTTTATGGTTTTTATTTATTTTTGAGAGACAGAGACAGTGCGAGCAGGGGAGGGGTCAGAGAGAGCGGGAGATACAAAATCTGAAGCAAGCTCCAGGCTCTGAGCTAACTGTCAACACAGAGCCTGATGCGGGGCTCGAACCCACGAACTGTGGGATCATGATCTGAGCCGAAGCCGGACGCTTAACCGACTGAGCCACCCAGGCGCCCCTGTTTTCTAATTTTTTTTAATGTTTATTTATTTTTGAAAGAGAAATGGAGCATGAGCGGGGGAGGGACAGAGAGAGGGAGACACAGAGTCTGAAGCAGGCTCCAGGCTATGAGCTATCAGCATGGAGCCCGACGTGGGGCTCGAACCCATGAACTGTGAGATCATGGCCCAAGCCGAACTCTGATGCTTAACCCACTGAGCCGCCCAGGTGCCGCTCATATCACCATTTTCTTACAGACTTGTACGCACTCTTTCTACATGGGCGCCATCACCATCGTGGTGTGTTTCTGTGTGCTATACACATGTGTGCATTTACAGACCTCATGCCTACGTTGGCAAAGTGTCCATCTCTTCCTGGTTTTCTTTTCCTTTTGTTTATGGTGTTTCCATGGGTTTGAACTCTGGTAGGGGAAGCTCCTGCGTACTTCATTTCACATACTCTTCCCCGAAATCTAGTGAGGTGGTGGTGGTTCTCGCTGCGTCATTCCAGGGGCTGAGCGAGCTGATTCGTGAGACAGAACCCACGCAGGACGAGGCTCGTGCTGAATTCTCCCGGTGGGTCAGGTGTGATGACATTTCAGGCCTTATCAAGCACAATGTCTGTACTCTGTAGATTTCAAAGGCACTCTTGAGACTCAGGGTTTCTGAACTTTTTGCAAATCAATTAGAAGACATTTGTTTAATTTGCGATTGATCAATTAGTGGATCAATTATGAAAATTAAAGTGTCCCCAGTGTGCCTTATGGATAAACACCTTGTGCCTACGCAGTACCGTGTTAGAACTCTCTTGCCTTTTGACATCACTCAGGCAGCTCCGTCTTCATTTTAAGGTTTTCTAGGCAAATCAATTGGAAAGCATGATTTCCTGTGAGATTGAGTAAGTTGATCAATTATGGAAATTAAAACATTCCCAATGTGTTTCGTTGATTAAAAAAATTAAGCAACAGAGAGTATTAATTTGCATGGTTTTTGTGTGTGTGTGTGTGTGTGTGTGTGGTTTTGTGTGTGTGTGTGTGTGTGTGTTTAGTCTTGGCACCCTTGCTTTGTTTGCTTAAAACACAGCGAATCCACACAAATGCACTGCTTTAGGGGAGTGGATCTTTCTTCAGGTGATTCTTTTTTAAAAAAATTTTTTTAATGTTTATTTTTGAGAGAGAAGGAGAGAGAGAGACAGAACACAAGCAGGGGAGGGTCAGAGAGAGAGGGAGGCACAGAATCAGAAGCAGGCTCCAGGCTCCGAGCTGTCAGCACAGAGCCCGACGCAGGGCTTGAACTCACGAACCATGAGCTCATGACCTGAGCTGAAAGTCAGACCCTCATCCAGCTGAGTCCCCTGGGGCCCCCTCGCTCTGTTTGTAAATAGAGACTGGGGTTTCCATCCTCTGGAGCTGGTGGGGGCCCCTGCTGGGCGGCGCAGGGACGGGCCGCAGGTGTCCAGAGGTCTTCTGGAGGGCCCCCTGCAGACACACTCGGGTTTGCTGAGCTCCACCCTGCCTACGGCTCCTGTAGGCCGGCCAGAGTGTCTTCCCTGGTGGGAACTGTGACTCCTTACAGTTCTGGGTGAGGACTGAGTGACCTTGGACAGAGCCCGGGGGCCCAGGGGAACCAGGCCAGGACTTCCCCGTGTGGGACGGGGTGAGAAAAGCAGCCTCTCTGGGGCACCTGAGTGGCTCAGTCTGTGGGACATCAGACTCTTGACCTTGGCTCAAGTCATGATCTCACGGGCCATGGGTTCAAGCCCTGTATCCAGCTCTGGTCTGACAGTGGGGAACCTGTTGGGATTCTGTCTCTCTCTCTCTCTTCCCTCCCCTGCTGGTGCTCTCTCTCTGTCTCTCTCTCAAAATAAATAAATATACGTTACAAACCAAAGAAAACCAGCCTTTTCATGTCTCCCAGATAAAAATGTCAGTATTCTATTTTAAAGCTACCTTACTGTCTTTGAAAGAGCTAATTTATGCATGTTTCTTTAAAAATTTTTTTATTTTTTATTTTTTTATTTTTTTATAATAGTTTATTGTCAAATTGGTTTCCATATAACACCCAGTACTTCTCCCCACAAGTGCCCCCCCACCATGACCCCCTCCCCCTTCCCCTCCCGCTTCAGTCCATGGTTCATTGTTTTCAGTATTCAGTAGTCTCCCTTGATCTGTGTCCCTCACTCTCCCCCGCTCTCTTTCCCCCTTTCTCTCCCCATGGTCCCCTGCCAGGACTCTCCTGTTAGACCTATGAATGCAAACATATGGTATCTTTCCTTCTCTGCCTGACTTATTTTGCTTAGCATGACACCCTCAAAGTCCATCCACTTTGCTACAAATGGCCAGATTTCATTCTTTCTCATTGCCATGTAATACTCCATTGTGTATATACACCACATCTTCTTGATCCATTCATCAGGTGATGGATAAAGGATCTGAATGTGAGACAGGAAACCATAAAAACCCTTGAGGAGAAATCAGGAAATACCTCCTAGACCTCAATTGCAGCAATTTCTTCCTCAACACATCCCCAGAGGCAAAGGAATCAAGAACAAAAATGAACTACTGGGACCTCATCAAGATAAAAAGCTTCTGCAAGGCAAAGGAAACAATCAAAAAAACTAATAGGCAACCAACAGAATGGGAAAAGATAGTGGCAAATGGCATATCAGATAAAGGGCTAGTATCCAAAATCTACAAGGAGCTCACTAAACTCCATACACGAAAAATGAATAATCCAGTGAAGAAATGGGCAGAAGACCTGAATAGACACTTCTCCAAAGAGGACATCCAGAGGGCCAACAGGCATGCGAAACGATGCTCAGCATCACTCATCATCAGGGAAATACAAATCAAAACCACACTGAGATACCACCTCACGCCAGTCAGAGTGACTAAAATGAACAAAGCAAGAAACTATTGATGCCTGCGAGGATGTGGAGAGACGGGCACCCTCCTGCACTGTTGGTGGGAATGTAAACTGGTGCAGCCGCTCTGGAAAACAGTGTGGAGACTCCTCAAAAAACTATCAATAGAACTCCCCTATGACCCAGCAATAGCACTGCTAGGGATTTACCCAAGGGATACAGAAGTGCTGATGCATAGGAGCACATGTACCCGAATGTTCATAGCGGCACTGTCAACAATAGCCAGATCATGGAAAGAGCCTAAAATTTTTAAAAAATGTTTATTTATTATTTTGAGAGAGAGAGACAGACAGACAGAAAGAGAGACAGACAGACAGAGAGAGAGAGAGACAGAGAGACAGGACATGAGCAGAGGAGGGGCAGAGAAAGAGGGAAACACAGAATCGGAAACAGGCTCCAGGCTCCGAGCTGTCAGCACAGAGCCTGACGTGGGGCTTGATTCCATGGACCGTGTGATAATCTCAGAGAAAGTCGGATGCTTAATGGACTGAGCCACCCAGGCGCTCCCATGCATATATGTTTCTATTTCACTTCTTATTGTTCATAAGTTCGTGGAGTAGGTGGGTGGAGGGCTTAGGGACCGTAATGGCAACTTGTTTGGCACCATTCAGGCTGCTCCTCTTTTCTTCCTCTGTCTGCTGGAGGGAGACACTTGCCCTGGGTTCCCCGATTCTGCGCTGGGCAGCCAAGCACATGCTCTGTGTTCCGGGAGGCTTTCTGGAACACCCCATCGTGTGCATCCTGTGACACGGACGAGGTCCCACACACAGGTCCGTTAGAGTCCTTTCATTCTGACCGGTACAGCGATTAAGAGGAAGGGGGCTCCCACCTCCCGAGACTGAGTGCTGAGGTCCCCCTCCCGGAGACACCAAGAATCACACTGCCGTCCTTAGGGAGGGGCCTAACCAGTCGGAAACTAGACACCGTGTTTTAAGATCAATGCACTACTGTTTTTTTTCTCTTTATTTATTTATGTTTAATTTAAATTAAAGTTTGTTGACATACAGTGTAGTCTTGGTTTCAGGGGAAGAACCAAATGATTCATCTCTTCCATACGACACCCAGTGCTCATCCCCACAAGTGCCTCCTTAATGCCCATCCCCCCCAGCCCATCCCCTTCCCATCTCCCTCCAACCCATAGTTTGTTCTCTGTATTGAAGAGTCTTTTATGGTTTGCCTCCCTCTCCATTTTTATCTGCTGTTGGCAGTGACCATAGACTAGTTTCTAAGACCCTAAATACATGATGATAGTCATGCATGAAAGTAATTCAGGATAATTTTTCAGGTACAGAGTCCAACTTCAGAGGTATAGACCATCCTAGTTTACCAAGTTCTCTGACATCTTTATATGGTGCCTTTGCAGTGGGGACAATTAGATCCCGAGCATAAGAAGTGTTCTTAGAAAGGTTGTAAATAAATCTCATACTGAATTTATGCTTTTAATGTCTCCTCAGTTAGGTTGTAAACGGATTCTGCTTTCTCTGGGGTCTTCCCTGAGACCAGGGAATTTGTCTGCTTTCAATTCTCTGATAGCTGAGTTTTTCCCCATCATGAACCAATAGATATCTTCATTAGCGCTTCTCATTTCTGCTTCTAGTTTGCTCGGAATTAAGCAATGCAATGCTTCTGAGGCTACTCTTTCTAAGAGTCTAAATAGAGACACACAGGAATCAAATTCTCGTTTCCCCATAGATTATCTGATTATATAGGGGGAAAAATGCAGCCAACTCTCAATTATCATGCTGATGGGGGCAGGGATGACTTGAGAAAATGAAACCATGGAGCTCAGAACCGCCCCCCCCCCCATTTATTTTAACCTGCCCACGCAGCGTGCATTTGACAGGCACCACTACTACGCAGCAAAGTGAGCGGCTCACATGCTGTCTTCTCTCCTTCCCTTCGAGCCTGGGCTAACGGGCGCCCAAAGCACAAGCGAACGGGAGAGAGGGGAGCAAGCCCACCCTTGAGGGGTTGCTATCTTACGGTCCGCACACAAGTTGGATTTGAAATCTATTAGAAGATTTGCAAAAAGGGCTGGGATTGAAGTAGCGTTGGGTAAGGAGAGAATCTGCTCAGTATTATTCTTCCTAGTGGAAAATCTCCCGTGTTCCGTGGCAAACGCATTCTACACACCTGGTCGCATCCCAACACCACTGAACCTAAATGTCATGTTGTTGTCTGGTAGTGAAGTTTTTACTGTCTCCCTGTTAAGTAATGCTTCCTATGCCTGTGTCTCCACGATATTTTAGCATATGTTTTTCCTTGTAAAATATGAACCCCAAATATGCTTTGTTTTCAAAATGCTATAGTTTCACTGTTGGTCTTTTGTTGTGGGTCTCTGTGAGCACCATGTGGATGCCCTCCGCTCCTCTGGTTGCAGGTGGAAGCCTCACACTCACTGGTAGTAGCTGATTCTTTATGTTCAAGTTCAGGTTTCCTTATTTTATGACTGGCTTGGTAAGTGGGGAGAGAGACAGAGACAGAGAGACAGACAGGGAGAGAGAGAGACAGACAGACAGAAAGGGAGAAAGAGAAAGGCAGCAAGATCATCAAAAGCAGGGCACCTGTGTGGCTCCATTGATTGAGTGTCCAACTCTTGATCTAGGCTCAGGTCATGATCCCAGGGTTGTGGGATCAAGCCCTGCATTGGGCTCCACTGGGAGTGAAACCTGCTTGGGATCCTCTCTCTCTTTCTCTGCACCCCCCCCCCAATATACCTTTTAAAAAAGATCATCAAAAAATACCAAGAGGTAGGAAGTGAATTCCAAGAAAGAAATTAGGAGATCCTTGTTGAATTTCTGGACATAGAAGCCAAAGACCTTTTGTGTTGTTATTACCTTAAACATCTATTGAGCACCTTGTGCGCTTGCTCGGGGCTCTACATGTCACTTGCGTGTGTACCATGTTGAAGCAAGAACACACCATCTTAATCCCATCTTATTTATGAGGACGCTGGAGCACCGGGAGCTTAAATGATTGCCCAAGACTCAGAGGCGGAGAACTCGGTCACCTGTGTCCAAAATGAGGGCCATTACCCACTATTAGCTTTTCCCTTCATATTCAAATGTCATGAGAAAAATAGAAAGCTTTGGGGTGAAACCAGATTTTTAAAAAAATGACTTACCATGCATTTTTCTGCACAGAGCAGCCCTGTACATGTAGATAGACCCCGCATGAGTCAGTCAAGGCGAAATGGAGACAGTGAGAGAGGGGAACTTTTTTGAAAAGTTCCTGAAGAAGAAAGACAGATGCCACTAGGCACCCACAGGAACGGCCAGCCCCTGAGCCCTGGTGGCAGCACGGGCTGGAGTGGACGTGGGCACGGGGACCCTCACCCACTCACCCACTGCGGGGGGGTAAAGCAGCATGGCGCAGCCTCCTTGGAGACAGTGTTAGTTTGTTAGAGGACTGAACGCGCTCTCTCACCTGACCCAACTGGGAGGTTCCTAGGTATTTGCCCAAAGGCGTCAGAGCCCCCGCCCACACAGAGATCTGGACAGGATGTTTATAGCAGCTTTGTTTGTAACTGCCAAAACTGCGCCCTGCAGTAGGCGATGGATAAACAAACTGTGGTCCACTCAGACAACGGGATCTCATTCAGCACAAGAAGGAAATGAGCTACCAGGACATGAAAAGACACGGAGAAACCTTACATGTACCTTAGTCGTGGAAGAAGGCAATGCGAAAAGCCTACATCGTGTAGGATTTCAACTCTATGACATTCTGGAAAAGGCAAAAGTATGGAGACAGTGGATGGGGGAGGGGCGAACAGGTGGAGCACAGAGGATTTCTAGGGCAGAGAAAGTACTGTCTGATGCCATAGTGATGGCCACATGGCATTACGCTTTCCCCCAAACCCACAGAAGGTGTAAGGATGCAGGTCTGAAACTGACTCCATGAGACAATAGAAGGGCACACATTGCCCAAGGCAGAAGGGACCACCCTTGTAACACCCAATCAGGAAAGGCCAGCCTACATCTTTAACATGTCTAAGGGCAGGCCTAGAGATGGAGGCTAAGACTAGTCACGCCCTACGTGAGGGTCCTGGGCCCACTCTGTGATTGGTCAATACTCTAAATGTTGTGATTGGGTCCCGGCAAAAGTAACAAATACTCTAGGCAATGTGAATGGTTAGACCTGCTGTCAATAATATTGTATAATAATGATTGGATCCCTGTACCTGTGTCACAACTTCCTGTAACGCCCCTTCCCAAACTCATAAAAGCCCTGCCCTGCCTTTGTTCGGGGCTCTCAGCATGGATCTGCTGCGTTGGTAAAGTCTGTGAGCCCGAACTTAGCCTCGGTCAGCCTAAGCCCGTAATAAAACCGCCCTTTGCTTTTGCATGCGTGACTCGGTCTCCCTGGTGGTCTCTGGTTTTTGGGGGCGATATTAAAATCTGGGCATAACAAAGCGACGACACCAAGAGGGACCCTGATGAAGACTGGACTCTGGGTGATGACGTGTCCTTGTGGGTGCAGCAGGTGTAACACGTGGACCGTCCAGTGGGGATGTTGACAGTAGGGGCAGGGGCTGTGTGTGTACAGGGTCAGGGGTAGATGGAAAATCTCCGTGTCTTCCTCTCCACTTTATCGTAAACCTAAAACTGCCCCAAGAAAACGAAGTCTAGGGGCGCTTGGGTGGCTCAGGTTAAGCCTCTGACTTCGGCTCAGGTTGATCTCATGGTTCGTGGGTTCAAGCCCCGTGTCGGGCTCTGTTCTGACAGCTCGGAGCCTGGAGCCTGCTTCAGATTCTGTGCCTCCCTCTCTCTCTCCCCTTCCCCAGCTCACACTCTGTCTCTCTCTCTCTCAAAACAATAAACATTAAAAAATTTTTAAAAAAGAAAATAAAGTCTAACAAAGTCCTTACAACAGGAAGCAGAGAAGAATGAACAGCAGGGGTGCAGGGATTCGCCTCGTGAGGGGTGGCACTTCAAACATGAAGAAATATGGAAACGTGTCGAGGTGGGTGTGAAAGAAGATGGGGGCAATGTAACACGGGAGAGAGGTGAGAACACCTGCTTCTGGGATCTTCTCAGGCGGGAAAGGGCTTTTTTTTTTTTTTTTTGATGATGGTCGTTGCTCTTAGACACAGTTGACTTTAACCTTAAACAAAATTAAAATTAACTCTAAGGGGAAAGATGCAGTGAGTCAGTTTTGGGTAGAGTGGGGCCCTGGGCAGTGCATCTCAGAAGCAGCAATTGGTTAGTGGTTACTGTCTCTGGGCAGGAGCCTGAGGAGTCCTTGGATGCCAGGAAGGGAGGATGTTGGGGCCCAGTGGGCCAAAAAACCTCCCACATAGGGACCGTTGATGGCTAGGCCTCCGAGGCACAGGAGAACTATTTGGGAAGTTGTGGAAGAAGTCGGAAGACTGTGAAACAACATTTGGCCTCCTGGGCCGCACATGAGGCTTCTGTTCATCCTGTCTATGATTTTCTTTGCAAAGAGGCATATACTTTTAGGCTTTGAATCAACTTGGGTCAGTCAGTGGCTCCAGCTCTCCCTTTACTTTGCTTTCTAGCTCTTTGTCTGCTATTGGGAGTAACTGCAATCCTCTACCAAAAGATTTGCTTATCAAAAGATTTGCATCTTGCCCATGCATAACTGATGAGGGGCCTTAAGAAATGTAAATCTCCTCATAGAATTCTTCAGGCTCATCTCATGCTTGGAGCCAGACTATTATTAGGAATCCCTCTCTTGCAATGACTCGATTATTCCTGTTATTTACACCTGTCCTGTTAAGCATGACCCTTTCCAGAGCATGTCTTCACTTCAAAGACCTTGAACTATGTAACCATTAAAGAAATGATGTAATCACCCATGGAATATAAGACCCTGGCTATCTTAGTAAAGTGTGGCTTTTCCACCATTCACATTATCTGTCTTCTTTCTTATAGATATTGCGCCGACACCAACCCCCTACTCGGGACCTTTTGACTGGGGTGCATGGGCTGGTTCCCTGCAGGAGGATGAGGAGGAAGGGGTCATGGAGCCAGTGAGGGTCGCTGGGCCGCGGCCACCAGGGGGAGAGGTGCGCAGGTGTGCGGCCGGCCTGTGGGGGTCTCTGGCTTCTAGGCTCCGCATCTGTCGGAAACGTCAGCAGGCATTGTTCCATGAGAGGACACACCAGCTTCTGTTCGCGTGTTTGTCTGGCAAGGAGATGATGTAGTGCAACGTCAGAATGTGTGTGAAGAACGCTCCTCCACTGATTCTCCACGAGCAGCATCGCGAGGACGCTCACTTCCTGCTTCCGGTCGGTCCGTGAACAATTTCCAGGGAGTTTCAAGCCGCTCATGCGGCTCCGCCCAGGGACTTCCGGGGACGGAAGGGCTTGCTGACCAGGTAGGGGCTCCGCGCCTGAAGCAGGCGGGCAAGCCGAGGACGCTCCTGGCTGCGGGGTGCGTCCGGGGCGTGAGGTCCTGGCCGGGAGGCCGAGGTCTCTGGCGGATTTGTTTGCTGTCTGGGTACAAACACGGCCCCTAATCTGCTGGCATCTTTGCCCCGAGCTGGAGCCTACACGTCACGTCCCTCTTCGTCACTCCCTGGGGACGCCCCGCGGTCTCCTTCCGGTGCCGGGCTGTGCTCTGATTCCTCCAGCCCCGGAGGCCTCGGACACGAGTCGTCAGGGTCCGCCCCACGGCCTCGTCCCCAGTGCAGCTGGCTCGCAGACCGGGGATCCGCCCGCGCTCCGCGTCCCGGGACGGTCTATACTGCGTCCGTTAGTGCCTTCCCTTTGGCACTATCTCCCCGAAGGATTTCAGTGTGACCATAACACCCTACTCGAATAGTTATGTGAACACTGCCCCATCTTTTCTCGGACTCCTGTGTCCACACAGAGTCGCTTTAGTAGCTCTGCGTTACCCCTCCTTCTTCCCTCTTTATTGGGGTTGGTAAATCCCGCTGGCCTCGGGTATTTGGCTCATTCCCCAGGCAAATGCACCCTTCACTTCAATCTCCCTCTTCTTTGCTTTCCTGCACCTTCCCCTATTATTATGGAGTCTGATTTAAGCATTTTTTTTTAAGGTTGAACAAAAGGATACAAATATTTGAACAAAATGCACCAGGGGTGAGTGCAGGGGTGTGGGCATCGGGTCGGCAGCCTCCTGTGCCCGGACCCTTCCGCGTCCTGGCTGGACCCTCACTCTGCTGCAGCAGCAATGCCATCTGCTTCCGCTTCGAGTCAGGGACTAGATGCCGCTGGTGGCCAAGAGCAGGACCTGGGGCAGACGCGGTCGCTCTCCAGAACTCCTTGGTGTCCACACGCCGGTCATGGGGACACTGCTTTCCGAGTCTTGGGAAGCTGTTCTTCCCGTGGACGGAGACACCACCCGGTGGATAGATTAGTTGTATCTTCCCCTCTGGCTGTTTGAAGGGACTGGAGCTAATCAAATCTCAGAACGTGCCGGCAGGTGCCCTGGAAGGTCATGGTGAGATCTCAGTAAACGCCGTGTCCCCTCCCTGGGACAGACGACGAGCTGCCTCCCCACTGCCCGGCAAGTCCGTGCCTGACACTCCACGGGGCATCTAGGAATAAGACCGAACGCTTGAGCAACGACTCTGGGAATGGGCGGTCTGGTCTGGAAGTCATAGCGAGAATTCCTTCTCCGAGCCTCAGTCCACAGGAGGGCAGGTTCACGCTGCCAGCTTGTGCTCTGGCTGGAGAGTCCTGGACCGAGTCCAGGTCATCCTGCCCCGTTCTCGGAAGCGCCGGGGCGCCGCCGTTCTGCCGCGGGCTCCAGCTGGTGTCACCCGGCCTGCTCGGGCCACGGCCCCTTTTGCAGACCAGCCGCCCCTGGGGACACCTGTGGGGCTCCTGCCTGAGATCCGGGCGCTCTGCCCCCTGAGCCTCGCGGCTCCTGTCTGAACTCAGTGACCTCGTGCCCCACCGGCCAGGCCTCCCGGGCACCTCGGCTCAGCTTCCTCATGGCCCACAGTGTCTGTGACCCTCCGTCCAGCCACCTCATCCATCACGGTTATTTTATTCTCCCACATCCACGGGCTCCGTGAGATCCTCTTCCTAGTGTCGCATCAAGTGTGGCTTTCCCAGGTCGGCATGTGCGGGTCACACGATCCAACTCCGACTTTGCAGCATTTGAAGTGCGTTTTAATAATTGAGATCCACACCACACGGTTTCATCATGACATCTACTTTATTTCTGCATTATATTAAAATATAAAGCTACACCAGGTGTACCATGTCAGTGTTTTATTATTATGGCTACATAATAACATAATTCCGTCGGCCCATTACAACCCAGAGAAGGCAGAACATAAAGGTCTCTATTAAATAAATTACATATGTGCACATGTCGTTATATCTATCATATATTTATATATATGTATATTTATTTATACTTATACATTTCCTATTAGATAATAGGCTTCTACGTTTATAACAGTTCCTATTATGGAAAACGAACTCATCGGCGCTTGGGACCCAAGATCAAATCTAGAGTTTTACGAGGCAGGTGATTTCTGAAGCAGCCGCTAATGAGACTTGAGTGCTTTCTAACAGCAAAATACCAGGACGAACCGTGTCTTCAGAGAAATTAAAAGGAAACGGTGTGGAAAGCAGGCAACAGCCGACATGTGGGCAGGGCCCCTGGCCTGTGTGCCCAGGTGCGTGGGGGCCGCGCTGTGCTTGGGTCCCACTGCCCACCTCACTCTCCTTTCTCTCCTTCTCCCTTTGTTCTGCTAGACGTTTAATGGATTCACGCTGACTTGTGCTGCAGAATAGCATTCCTGTTTCAAAAAAACATTTTTTTAATGTTTATTTATTTTCAAGAAACAGAGAGAGAGAGCGTGAGCAGGGGGCAGGACAGAGAGAGAGAGTGAGAGGGAGACACAGAATCTGAGGCAGCCTCCAGGCTCCGAGCTGTTAGCACAGAGCCTGATACAGGGCTCGAACCCATGAACCATGAGATCATGACCTGAGCTAAAGTTGGACGCTTAACCGACTGAGCCACCCAGGCACCCCCAGTGTTCTTGTTTCCCAGCATCGTTAGTGGAACTGGGGCATCGCAAGTGTGCAAACACAGGCCTACATGTGGTCCTGAACTCATCAGTCCATGGTGCCAGAGGGATCCCAGGGTCATTTATTCTCCAGGTGAGACAGGCATTATTGCCTGTAAGTTCCCTGCCAGATGTCAGACTCCAGCTTACTGTGGGGAAACTCCCAATGTTTACAGGAGAGTTAAAATAGGATGGACTGTTCTAGTTAGTTGAACAATATTGTATCTGTCCACATTCTGCCCTTGAAATGACCAGTGTTCTCTCTCACCTCTGGGTTCACGAAAGGAACATAGAACTCATTTTTCAAATGGCGGCCTCTTTCAACATTCCTGTGACTTCATTTTCCACTGCACTTTCTTGAGGCAAACGGGCCTCACAGACCCAGTTGACATTGCTTCTAGAGCTTTCCCTAGTTTACTTGTGTTCTCAGGGTTTTTCTGGCATGTGAATTTTTCTTTTAGCACATGGAAGTCAAGCTAAATGCAGCACGTTGCATGTCAGCTAATGGGCCTCTTGTAACAAGAACTCCTATCCCTGTACGGGATATGTGACTTCCAGTCTAAAAAGCAAATGGTTTTTAGGAAGCAATGGGAAATTATTAACGCCTGGAATTCTATAGCCAACTTAAACATACCAACTGTATTTTAAATGACCTTCGTGGCATAGGTCTGTCAGCACAGACACTGAATGCACTGCATAGGGTGAGCAGAGGACGTATTTTTCTGAGCATATACCCGCTCTATCCGAGTCCTGTGATGGGCTGAATTATGCTGCCATAGTTCATGCTGACGTCCTGGCCCCCAGCGGGACCGTATTTGGAACAGGGCCTTCGAGGAGGTAATTAAGGGTGAATGAGGTCACGGAGTGGGGCCCTAATCTAATAGGACCTGAGTCTGTATAAGAAGAAGAGACACCAGGGACACCCTAGCACAGAGCGGAGACCAGGCGAGGACGAAGGGAGAAGCTGCCATGGCACACCAAGCGGAGAGGCATCAGTGGGACTTGAGTGTCTTCACACAGCAGTGCAGCCGGCCTCACGGCGGGCACCTGACCCAGAGACAGGTGGCTTTTCAAGACCAGCAAACAGGAAATATCAAGAATATGCAGATCTCGGGGCACCTGGGTGGCTCAGCCAGTGAAGTGTCCGGCTCTGGGTTTCAGCTCAGGTCATGATCTCAGTTTGTGAGTTCCAGCCCCCAGTCAGGCTCTGGGTTGACAGCGTGGAGCCTGCTTGGGATTCTCTCTCTCTCCCTCCCTCTTCTGCCCCTTTCTCACTCGCTCTCTATCTCTCTCTCAAACATAAGTAAATAAACATTAAAAATAAAATATCCAGATCTTACCATCAACGTTGTGGGCCTGAGGCATCTGTAGGTTGGGGTTTTACTACATAAATATCAATTCGCCTACGTGCATGACCTATTGTCACCATCACTGGGGACGGTTGAAAGTGAGCACCCTTTTATATGGGGTCAATCGAAGTGACTCCTGAGCAGGCAGTCCTTCCTGCCTTCTAGAAGGGTCAGGAACTTCTCCTAGATGTTCTCTTTCTTTCACGTTCGGTGGAGAGAGTGGTGGAGAGGCTTCCTGCTCTCTGAGTAGAGCTCAACGTTCAAGTGACGGCCCTAAGCGAGGACCCCGGGAAGGAGCAGTTATCAGTAATGCAGAAGCAACCCGGTGAGTCTGCAGCCCTGACCCCTAATCCGCAGGGGGGTTCCCTGTGACCCCCTGCCCTGACTGAGGCCCCCCTATCCACACCCTCTCGTTAGGTCTGCTTGGTCCAGATGACGTCCAGTTCAATCAGGAGAAAGGGCAGAGTGCACACAACCTTCTGAATGAGACTATTGAGCGCGCCACGACACCCTGGGCGATGCCAGTGTGGCTTTACCCATCTCCCTCACTTCAGCTTGAGTCTGTGGGTACAACTTTCGCACGTGATGCTTTTGCCTTCCTTAAAGAGCACAACTGATTGACAGATGCGAGGTCTCTGTGGCCTGAGGAAGGAAGCGCAGAATGGGGTAGCATCCTGGGGGAGCCCCCTGGGGGCGTACCTCTGTCTGTGCTCTCGGGGCAGTGCTGCCCCTGGTCCTGGGCCAGGCCGTCCCCAGAGATCCCCTCTCTGCGCGTGTGACTCGGGCTCGCGGTGGGCTTCTGGGGTCCGCTGGGGGCTGAAAGCTCCTATCGGCTGCTCTGAACACAAGAGGAAAGTGCCGTGTGACTCACGATTTAGGGAGATCCGCGGGAGAGGACAGAAGTCATTTTGATATCCAAGCATCGTGGCAGGAAGGAAATCAACGAATTTCAGTAAGAACTGGGGGGGGGGGGGTGGTTCCCCTCGGGTCTCGGTGGGGGTTCCTGGGCCCTCTGGGCTCCTGCCCCTGCTGAAGCCACAGCCCACCCCGTGTGCTTCTGAGATTCGTGTCGCTCCCTCGCCCCTCCTGCCCGGAACAGGCTGCATTTTAAATGAGGTTATTAACAAACCAGACACCTAGTTAATTTCTTTTCTATTCAGTGTTCCCTGCCGCACATCCGGGAAGTAAACACCTCCCGAGGCAGGCATGTCTCTGCACCTGTAAATCAGGTGGATGTCTTTGCGGATTATTAGTTCCATTATGCCGCAGTGTGGGTGGGCAGGAATTTGCTTCCTTTGTTGTTTTTGATCCATGTTTATCATCCTCTCCAAGCTGAAGTTATTTGCCCACGCCGGGCAGGGCTGGGAGGAAGGCAGATTAAAATAAGAAGGATGTGCCCTGCTTTGGCGATCCCGCGCTGAGCAGGCATCTCTCATGAGATGAAGTCAGGCTGCCCGGGCTGGAGGAGGAGGGAGCGGAAAACTCACGGCCGGGATGGGGAATTAAAGTCTGTTTGTAAACTATTCAGTTTTCTCCCTTAAAAAGAGTATTAGCCGGCAACGAGGCTGAAAGGGCAAATGGAAAATTTCTGAGTCTTTATAAAAATAATCTTTATTTAGACAGACGTGGAAGCACACGTATGCTCTTGGGGACCTCGAGGGGGAGGCATTGGTCTGAATGTCAAAAGTGAATTTAGCCATATTTTTGGGACTGTGCCCCTGGTGACTGTGGAGATGGTGTGACATACTTGGGGGTCACTGTAGGGACAGCGTGGCCAGCAGCCTGGGGACAAAGAGAGGAGTCGGCCTCTGCAATTCCAGTGTCTTCTGTTTGCACGTCCTTGGGGGGAGGGGAGGACGCAGGTAAATGTTGCTGGTGCGTTTCATACCCATGGAGCTCGCACATTACGACTAATGCTTTTTTTTTTTTTTACCGATTCTTGCAAACACTTGTTTGTCCCAATTTGCTGATAAGATGGCGATTTAATGAGACGATATTGGTACAGCAATGGAGTGTGCCAGTCACATGGTGGGGCTTGGTCAGGACCCTCACCCCTGTCTGGGTTTATACTTCTAACCATGTACTGGTAAAAATCTATTGGTTTTTTTTTTTTAAGTCCACCAGAGATGAGTCCCAAGAAGGCAAAGCCCTTATTTGTCCATTTCTGAATCCCAAGGTCTGAAGCAAGCTGGGGTTATTTTTAAATGACTCGTAATCAAGTTCTAGTGAATTGAAAGGAAGTCAAGATATATATTTTTATTGTGCACAGATCATGGTAAAGTAACCCAATGCAGTGAGTTAGAGTTTGAGCTGTAGATTTTGATGAACTTGGGATTCAGTTCTGGATCAGTGGCTTATTAAGTCTGAGTCCTGGGTCAAGTGACTTTAATCCCAGATCCCTCCTTTAGAAAATGGACACATGACTATACTTTGCTTCTAAAGGTATGTGCAGCACACAACCCTTGTCGTGTTATATACTGTATGTATTTATGTGTGTGGTTCTCATTCTCTGACCCGCTCGTGTTTGTACCCCCGGGGCAGGCACTGCACCCACTGAGCTCACTCTTCCGTCACCTGCCCTTAGAATAGAGGCAGGACCTCAGTGACTATTGCTGAATGGAAGAGCCCATAAATCTCTAGTGAGGCGTTTCACAGAGTGCCTGGCGCACAGCAAGTTGTCACTTAACTGATGTTAGCACCAAGGCTTACGATTGTCTTTATTAATAAGTACTAGGCGGGATATTGAGGAGTAAAAACAGGAGGCTTTATAGATTTTGCTGCACAGAGAAACTTGAAAGTAGGTTCAATGTGTATAAGGTATGAGTTAATACATGGATAGGATTTGTTTATCTTGAACAAGTGAATCGCCTTTATGTAAATCAGAACTTGTAAAGTGTTTGACAGAGTCTACTTTTTTGAATGGAAGTATAGTCATTGTTTCTGTTATACATAGGTTAATGAATTGCTAAATAATATTTTTTTCTGTTTGAAAATTATTAGATTTTTTTTCTTAAAATTTTTTTTAAATGTTTTATTTATTTTGATACAGAGAGAGACAGAGCATGAGAGGGGGAGGGGCAGCGAGAGAAGGAAACACAGGCTCCAGGCTCTCAGCTAGCTGTCAGCACAGAGCCTGACGTGGGGCTCGAACCCACTAATGTGAGATCTGACCTGAGCCGAAGCCTGACGCTTAACCGACTGAGCCACCCAGGCGCCCCAGATTTTTTTCTTAAAGATTTAAAATAATCGCCATACCCAATGTGGGGCCTGAACCCACACCCTGAGATCGAGAGCTGCATGCTCTACCAACTGTGCCAGCCAGGCGCCCCTACGTCATAGTTAAAGGAAAAGTCTGCTGATAGACTATGTTCCTCCACTTTATATGATCCTAATTCCAGTCTGAGCAGAATTGTAAATCATAAAAAAAATTAGATTTTTCTTTCAGGTGACAATATTTCCAAAAAGACCTTTGGCTCTCAGATTCTTTACAGTTTCTACTGATTTCTTTAAAAAACTTAAAAAAATTTTTTAATGTGTTTACTTATTTATTTTTGAGAGATAGAGAGAGAGAGACAGCGTGAGCAGGGGAGGGTCAGAGAGAGAGGGAGATACAGAATCAGAAGCAGGCTCCAGGCTCTAAGCTGTCAGCACAGAGCCCGGCATGGGGCTCGAACCTATGAACTGTGAGATCATGACCTGAGCTGAAGCTGGACGCTTAACTGACTGAGCCACCCAGGCGCCCCTCTACTGATTTCTTAGTAGGTTGGACCTTGTCCTTCAGGCCATTTAAACTGTAGTGCAAACATGTAGCTTTTGGAATTCACACACTAATTTCTGATGGCAGAAAGACGGTGACAACGGTGTCCTTTAGGAACTTGGGTCATGACATCACTGAGTCCTACAGGACATTTCAATGGGACTTTTGCATTTCCCTCAGGTAGTAAGCATTGCCTACCTGTTAAATGCTATCTGTCTTATAGGTCATTCAATCCCTTGAGTTTTAGCAGCAAGTTCTTATTTTTACATTGTGTGCTCTGAAAAAAGTGTCTCTAGGAAACAGTGGAAAGATATGCACTATGTTAATTTTCTGACTACATAAGAATGACTTGAATATAATAACCGTTTGCTACATGATCTGTAAGGCATATTTCTTGTGTTTATTAAAAAAGGAGTTACTCCAACAATTATATAATAAAAGTAACCTGTTTATGTTTGAGCTGAACATCTTTGAGTGTTTGTTATTTTTATGTGTTTTCTTTAATTTTTTAAAAATTCATTTCCTTTCTTAATCGGTTTTCTACAGTGGATTTTCCAGATTTCACATGAACCAGTGATGATCAGACCGTTTGGTTGATAAAGTTGGCAACTTCTTTAATACACGAAGAGCATAAGAGAGATGACAGAGGTTTTTTTTTTTTTTAATTACAAAATATTCTACTATACAAACTCATTTCCAGGAGTGAATCATTTCTTTTTTGTTTTAATAGTTTATTTTCAAATTGGTTTCCATGTGACACCCAGTGCTTCTTCCCACAAGTGCCCCCCATCATGGCCATCACCCCCTTCTCTCCCTCCCCTCCCCCTTCAGTCCATGGTTCGTTTTCAGTATTCATAGTCTCTCATGATTTGTGTCCCTCTCTCTCTCCAGCTCTCTTTTCCCCTTCCTCTCCCCATGGTCCTATGTTAGGTTTCTCCTGTTAGACCTATGAGTGCAAACATATGGTATCTATCCTTCTCTGCCTGACTTATTTTGCTTAGCATGACACCCTCGAGGTCCATCCACTTTTCTACAAATGGCCAGATTTCATTCTTCCTCATTGCCATATAGTACTCCATTGTGTATATATACCACATCTTCTTGATCCATTCATCAGGTGATGGACATGTAGGCTCTTTCCATGATTTGGCTATTGTAGAAAGTGCCGCTATGAACATTGGGGTACATGTGCCCCTGTGCATCAGCACTTCTGTATCCTGTGGGTAAATCCCGAGCAGTGCTATTGCTGGGTCATAGGGAAGTTCTATAGATAGTTATTTTGCGGAGACTCCACACTGTTTTCCAGAGTGGCTGTGTAATGCCCAAGATTTTAATATCACCCCAAAACCAGAAACCGCCAGGGAGACCGAGGCACGCATGTAAAAGCAAAGGGCAGGTTTATTACGGCTTAGGCTCGCCGGGCCTAAGTTCGGTCTCACAGCCTTCACCAACGCAGTGGATCCGTGCTGAGAGCCCTGAACAAGGGCTGAGTAGGGTTTTTACGGGGTTTAGGAAGGGGGAAGTTACAAGAAATTGTGACATCCAATCATTATTGTATAACAGCATTGGCAGTAACTCTAACCATACACATTGTCCAGGGTGTTCGTTACTTTTGGCGGGACCCAATTACAACATTTAGGGTATCTTTGAAATTAACCAATTACAGAGCGAGTTCAGGGTCTTGTTCGATGACTATCGGGTTAACTTTAACATTAGGTCACAGGGTCCTATCTAAAGTTCCCATCTGCAGGTCTCACCCTTAGGAATGTGAGGTGAGGTAGCTGGGCTTTCCTGATTGGATACCACAGTGGTCTGCTTTTGCCCCGGGTAATGTATAACTGCCTAATGGTTCCGGAGGGACTGACCTTAGGCCTTCTAGTTTAGAGGGGAAACAAAGCCTGTCATGGCGTCTGTTTGGTTCAGCCTTACAGCTGCACCAGTTTACATTCCCACCAACAGTGTAGGAGGGTGCCCATCTCTCCACACCCTCGCCAACATCTATAGTCTCTTGATTTATTCATTTTAGCGACTCTGACCGGTGTAAGGTGGTATCTCAGTGTGGTTTTGATTTGTATCTCCCTGATGATGAGTGATGTTAAGCATCGTTTCATGTGTCTGTTGGCCACCTGGATGTCCTCTTTGGAGAAGTGTCTGTTTATGTCTTCTGCCCATTTCTTCACTGGATTATTCACTTTTCGGGTGTGGAGTTTGGTGAGTTCCTTGTAGATTTTGGATACTAGCCCTTTATCTGATATGCCATTTGCCACTATCTTTTCCCATTCTGTCGGTTGCCTGTTAGTTTTTTTGATTGTTTCCTTTGCCTTGCAGAAGCTTTTTATCTTGATGAGGTGCCAGTAGTTCATTTGTATTCTTAATTTCTTTGCCTCTGGGGATGTGTTGAGGAAGAAATTGCTGCAATTGAGGTCTAGGGGGTATTTCCTGCTTTCTCCTCAAGGGTTTTTATGGTTCCCTGTCTCACATTCAGATCTTTTATCCATTTTGAGTTTATTTTTGTGTATGGTGTAAGAAAGTGGTCCAGTTTCATTCTTCTGCATGTTGCTGTCCAGCTCTCCCAACACCACCTGTTGAAGAGGCTGTCTTTTTTCCATTGGATACTCTTTTCTGCTTTGTCAAAGATTAATTGGTCATATACTTGTGGGTCCAATTCTGGGTTCTCTATTATATTCCATTAGCCTATGTGTCTGTTTTTGTGCCAATACCATACTGTCTTGATGATGACAGCTTTGTAGTAGAGGCTAAAGTCTGGGATTGTGATGCCCCCTGTTTTGGTTTTCTTCTTTAATATTACTTTGGTTATTTGGGTTTTTTTGTGGAAAACCCAACCGACTCCACCAGAAGCCTTCTAGAACTGATCAATGAATTCAGTAAAGTTACAGGGTACAAAGTCAATGTACAGAAATCAGTTGCAATCTTATACATCAAAAATGAAGCAACAGAAAGAGAAATCAAGAAACAGATCCTATTCACAATTGCATGAAAAACGATAAAATAACTAGGAATAAACCTAACCAAAGATGTAAAAAACCTGTATGCTGAAAACTATAGAAGACTTATGAAGGAAACTGAAGAAGACACAAAGAAATGGAAAAACATTCTGTGCTCATGGATAGGAAGAATAAACATTGTTAGAATGTCATTATTACCCAAAGCAATTTACACATTCAGTGGAATAATTTCTTTTCAAATAGTCACACCTGGCTTGCCAGGTGGCCCGTGTCCACTCTTGTGAGGTCAAAGAGGGGTTCTGGTGGTTTCCTGAAACAGCCATGAAGCCAGCCCAACTTTATTGTGACCAAATCCCATGGCTGCTATTATTGAAGAAAACCCTGAAGCTCTCCAAGGAGACACGAGCCGCGGGGAGGGGTCTTCCATGTCTCCCATTTCCCCTTGCCTTTGGTGGCAGCTGGGAGCTGTCACTTGTGAGTGACCAGGACCTCAGGGGGCTATTGAGCCCTTTTATAAGGTCTGGTCCAGATAATGAAAGCTCATCGTCTCCTTGTTCTCCTTCTGCAGGGCTGGGAAGGTGGTACTGGGAGAAGCAGCCTGGGTAGCACGAAGCGCTCCATGCTGACCCACGGGTGTCCTGTGTCTCCACCAGGCTCCAGGGAGCTGTGAGGGGTCTACACTGCCCAGGACGCATCTGAGATGCCCTGTGAGCCTCCATGTGCTAGACAGGCAGCTCCCGGGCCACCGGGATGGTTGCGGATAACAAAGGGCAAAGCGGGTCCCAGCTTCAGCTGAGGACAAACCTACAGGAACGTTCCAGGTGCTCAGCCATAGCTTCTGTGTCTATAAAGCTATGCTTGCAATCTAATCAGGAAGTTTCAAAATCAGCTACAGTGAATCCTGTTGCATCTGAAGAGACCTTGGCGGGTCTGCCCTGGTGGGAGTGGTCCCTCATTGCCTCTTTAATGTTCAAGGTGAAATTTTATTTGAAAAGTGCCATCTGCTTCTCAGAAGAAAGAGAAGGTCAGAAGAGGATGTTGTAGTTTTGCTCTGTGACGTAGATGCCCAGAAAGGTCATTCCTGGTATTCTGCTCTCTCTAACTTCCTACATAAGAAGACCAGGACTGTCAGACGTGGTGAGATGTGATGACTTTCCCCACTGGGCTACACCCACCGCGCCTCCGTGGAATAAACACACAGGCTTTGAATTCTTGCGTATCTCTCCCATAAGCAAATTCAGTGGGACTTCTAGAAATAAAGTTGAAAACTGTTCTGAGACATGATTTCATAATTTGTTCTGTGAAATTTCTTCCTTTAAAGAATATTTATTTATTTTGAGAGAGAGAGTGAGACAGAGCACAAGTAGAAGAGGGGCAGAGAGCTAGAGACACACCAAATCAGAAGCAGGCTCCAGGCTCTGAGCTGTCAGCACAGAGGCCAATGTGGGGCTCAAACCCAGAAACCGTGAGATCATGACCTGAACTAAGGTCGGACGCTCAAGCAGCTGAGCCCCACAGGCGCCCTGAAGTGTGAACTTTCTTACTCATATAAAATGCAGTAACACCCCCCAGTTTGTGAAATATGGGAGGAAATGGGCTTCTCATAAAAACGGTTTCAGAATAACACCCACACAACCAATGACACAGGAGCAAATTATTCAAATGGGATGAAACGGTTTCTTCTCCCTTTCAGACTTTCTTGAGGGCATAAAAAAGCAAACATTTTAATAAAGAAAACAAGATTAAATTCCAGCAGGACAAGCCCATTACTTTTCATGAGATTCTTTGAAATGAAGAACTGTAGCTTAATTGTTTAAAAAAAAAAGATTGATAGGTAATTATTTGCACAGGAACAAAAATAATCAAAATAAAAAATACCTGTAGTTGCTCATCAAGAACAGGAATCCGAAGAGATTTTCAGGTTAGACCTTGTGTTTTTTTTATTTTAAGTTTATTCATTTTGAGAGAGACAGAGACGACAGAGCAGGGGAGGGGCGGAGAGAGAGTGGGAGAGAGCGTCCCAGGCAGGCTCTGTGCTGTCAGCTCAGAGCCCGAGGTGGAGCGTAAGCTCAAGAAGCCATGAGACCAGGACCTGAGCTCAAACCCAAGAGTTGGACACTTAAGTGACTGAGCCACCAGGGGCCCCTAGACCTTGTCTTAAATGGGGCTCAGTTAGTCAGTGGTCTGAAGAGAAGGAGGCCCGGCTGAGTCCTGGAGGGCCCGCGGCCTGGCTGTCAGTGCAGGAGGAGAGCTCCGACTGGGGGTGCAGAGGTAACCTGCCCCCAGAGCGGTGGCTTCGGTCGGATCGTCCATTACAGCTCCAGCCCTTCAAGGATCTACGATTCAGCACTTCTCACCCTGCTTCCTTTCCTTCCTGAGATTTTAATCAGAAACGAATATGCATCAGAGACTCCAGTGCATGCCACCCACATATTTATGTTGGATGAGCCGACAGAAATATATCAGTTTTTAAAATGTATTCTCAAATCGCCTTTTCAGTGGTAATCACTGGAGGAAAACACTATTCCCTAGAACTGTAGGAGTGTAATTAACAACGGACACGAGACGGCGTCCCCGCCCCTCACCCGCCATCTGTCTCTGTCTTCTGTGTATCACTGGTCATCATCGTCATCATCAGGCTCATCGCTCATCTGCCGTCTACCTCTCACCCTCCTCATCTATTTTTCTATGATATACAACGAACGAGGAATGTCCTTGTACGTGGATCTTGGCGCACACCCATCATTACCCCGAGGGGCTTGCGGGAAGACGGAAAGCTGAGTCCCTCGGAGCTAAGGGGTGCGGTGATGCTTTGCCAGTGCTCCTGCCCCTCGTTGGCTGATCCCTACAGCCACAGCAAAGGGCACACCGAGTGCTCTGGGATGCGTCTGCCCTATCATCGGGGAATGGGAGCTGGAGATCGCTGGCCCTGGACTCCCGTCCAGCATCGAGCCTCCCCGGCTGCTGGTCTGGCGAGGACTCTGCACGTGGAGCTTGGAAATTGGATCTCATCTTGCTTTTCTTGGATGCATCTTTTCTTTCTGGAAAGGCCTCCACTTCCCATGCCTTGTGTTTTCCAGGTGTGGGCTCTCTCTCTCTCTCTCTCTCTCTCTCTCTCTCTCTCTCTCAAAAATATGGAAGGTTCCGAGGTCCTACAATAAATTCCTGTGAAAAATACTTGCCTACTTGCTGTTAGGCAATTTTTCTTTATCTTATTCCACATTTCCTGGAAACCCCAAGACACTTTGCCCCAGGCCACTGGGGCATCATGTCTTTGAGGTCTGAACCTCAATGGGCTGCCCGTCTCACCTCCAGCTGAGCCATCATTCTTGCATGCACCCAGTCTTGCTTCAATGTGGAAGAGTCCCAGAGCCCCCCAACCCAGTCATCTAGCTGGCCCCAGTCATCCAGAGACTTGTGCTCTTGTATATGATAGAGCATTGATGATTTTGATTATAGGGCACATGAAATTTGCATTAAAGCTCAGTAAAACCCAAAGGAATGCTGCATCAACTCAGTGGGGGGATGAGGAGGAAGGGCTTAATGACCTCTGTGACAATCAGGACACAGCCTTTCCCCCTCCCACAGGGGCTGCACTCCAGAAACCTCGGAGCCTGGGTGTGTGGCTTGCGGGGACACTGCCGTGGCTGCCCCCACTCCACCTGGCCCCTCGTGGGGACAAATGTCATCACGTGGATGTGCAAGAGTGGATGACTAGCCCTTTCCTTTCAGGATGAAGATGGACAAGGAAAAGGAAGGGCTGAGAAAAATGAGAAAAAAAGGGAAAGAAAGTGCTACCAAGCATAAGGGGAGGCATTTTGTTTTAAGGAGAAAAGAGTTAAATATTTAACCCAGTTAAATATTCTATATGTTATAATAGGCCTCCGATGCAGTGATATTGGTCCGGGCTTCTTGAGCACTGGGGAATCTGAGCCCAGGCTCCGAATCAATGACCCTCGGGAGTTCTGTGCCCTTCTCCCCACTCACAGCTCTTCTGGAACTTTCCACGTAGCCTGGAGCACACCTAACAGCTCATCCATGCGGTTCAGAGGTCCGCCTCCTTATAGGGTCAAGTTCAGGATTGGACCCCCCACCCCCTTACAGGATCATGTTCAGAACCAGACCTCTGCTGCTGTGCACCTGCTGTGTTTTCTACCCTGTGACCTGAGGGCAGGCATGTTTCGTGGATTTCATGTGGCCTCGAGATTCCCAGGCCCCTCCGACTGTTCCAAATGATGGGAGATGTTCAGACAAGATGTTCGGAGCCACTTCCTCATCTCCTCTGGGCAGGTTTTAAAATCAGAAAGACTTCCATTTTCAAAAGAGGAAAAGGAGATTACAGTGAAGCCATGACCTTGTGGGTCTGCCTAACCTTGGTCCCTAATCAGGAATAAAAAGGAAATTATCTGAAGAATTGTCTCATGTGGTCTTCATCAAGTTATCCTAATTGAATCATAATTTCCATCCAGCAGCAAAATGTGATGAAATTACCAGGCCAACTATTAATTACTTCAGAGATGCATTATATTGTAAACAGTTTAATATACATTTATAAAGACTGTCCTGAGGCAGGCGCTTGATGGGGAAGTTGTGACGATTTTGCTGTCCTTGGTGACTGGCTGTAGTGCTAGTCTCATGAGTCCTTTATAACGGAGATGTCTTATTTTCTGATTCTAGTTCCTTAGGTCGTGCTCTCAGTACTGTGGGGAGTGAGCGTTTCCTCACTGTCCTGGGTGGGGCATGTGCCCGTGTGTGTGTGTGTGTGTGTGAGGGCATGTATATGTGTGAGTATAACTCATGAGCGTGCATGTGTGGGTGTGTAAGCACATGTATTTGTGTGTATATATACACGGGCATGTGTGGGTGTGTAAGTGCATGTATTTATGTGTGTACACACACATGCATGCATGTATGAGTGTGTAAGCATGCGTGTTTGTGTACACGTGGTCGTGCATGCATGGGCATGTGCACACCTACACGTGTACATTCTGTGTGCACGTGCGTGTGTAGGAGGGCCGGTGGGCTGCCAGGGGAGAGCGTAGTGAGGAGGGACGGGAGGGGCAGGTTCCCAGCCACATATGTCAACTCAGGAAATAACTTTTGATAGAATACAGTAAATTTTTGCGTTAGCTAAACGTGAGCTTAAGCATCATTGCTTCACCCTGGGTTTTTAAAAAAGCATTGTTTACTTAAAATGAAAACGTATGTTTTTTTTTAGATGTTGATGCAAACAGTTTCATCGCATGGGGACTTGCTAATAATAATGTGGACAGAAAGTGACATAAATTACTCGTGTGGATTATCTACCCTTGTTCTTGCTTTCTTATGAGGTGTCTCCTCCCTGCCCCACAGTAAAGGGAAAGAAAGGAAGTAAACCTTTTAAATGACATAAATAAATGGGCAAAGGAGACCCACGGGGACCAAGCAAAGCCAGATGCAGCCGGTTCTGCTCACATTTCCCCAAGGACGGCCAAATTCAAGTGCAATGACATCTCATCATGCTGAACCCAACGCCACGAGGGTTCTTAGGGGAATCCAGCCATAATCAGCTCCAGGGAGGAAGAAATGCACATGTGTTGAAGACGGACGCAGAGAAATGGATGGGAACACAGACTCAGCACCCATTCAAATTAAATTCAGAAATAGGCTGCCAGATTAGAGTCCTCGGGGATTCCCCGAGTTCCAGGACCAGATTCCAGCTCCTCACGGCTTGTTGCATGAAACGGATACCTGTGAGACAGATGCTTCCACCCGTACTGCTCACAAGTCAGAACAAAATAAAAACAGCCAATCCCAGCGGCCTCTCTTGCCCCCTTATGAGTCGCACAGTGTCAGCACATGCTGGATGCCTTCGTGTCGATCGCTATTTAGGACCACGAATCTCAGAGGGTTAAATAAGGACCTGCTCATTCTTTCCCCTGTTCACTCTGAGACAAGCAATCAGAATTGTTCAGTTATCAAGAATTCAACGTGAGCAGAAAACCATACCACTTTTTAAAATTAAAAAAAATTTAATGTTTATTTATACAAGAGAGAGAGAGAGAGAGAGAGAGAGAGAGAGAGAGAGAGAGAGAGAGGATGAGCAGGGGAGGGGCAGAGAGGGAGACACAGAGTCTGAAGCAGCTCCAGGCTCAGCTGTCAGCACAGAGCCCTGTGCGGGACTTGAACCCACGAACCGTGAGATTACGACCTGAGCCGAAGTTGGACGCTGTACCGACTGAGCTACCCAGGTGCCCCAAGAATTGTACCTCTTTACTTGTCGTCTGCCTGACAGCAGCTCATGGATTGCTCATGTCCAGTATTTTCTCTCGGCACCAACCTTGGTGCTGTCAAACGCGGAGGATCACGTTGCACAGTCAAGTGAGCGTTTTATTGGTTCCACCATGTTGTGCAGATTAACACTCAAAGCTGGTTGTTCTCAAGTCAGATGATGTGGGAAGGACACTGGCCATGTTCAGACGGGCTCTATGCTCGCCTGTCATCCCGCATCCAGCTGCACGTGGCGTCTGTGAAAGAGGGACGGTCACACCCCCGGCGGGGGTCCTGGGGTCAGCTGATGCCTGAACCTTTACTCTGAGCCCCGCTCTCTGGGCCTGTACCGTCCCAGAGCTCATCCTCCGTGCAATCCTCGTTCCAAGCACGGATGTGGACAGCCACGGTCAGCAGCTCGGATGTGCTAGTGGCGGGAACAAGCATACGAAAGTCTACCGCATCTTGTACAGGTGCCAGGTGAGAACTGACGCGTGCTCCTGATTCATGGGGAAGAAGTCCTGCTCTTTGAAACCTGGGGGGGGGGGGCACTCATAATTGGTAGATGAACATTTTTGCAGCAAAATGAAAGCCCATTACCAGTCACTAGGATAAAGAACATAAGCAGCCTCATGCTCATAAAGGCCAGATTTCTCACCGAGTGGCCAAAAGATTCATGTTCGGTGTTCAGAACTTCTTGACTTCCGGAACTCTGAAAAAGGGATTGTGGACTTTTAAATCCTTACTTAACGGATAAGGAAACTGAATCGTAGGGGTTCATGTGCCCCCCCTCAACACTACAAAATCCCCATTTTTACACTGTGAATTGTGGTTTTTAAAAGAGTTTCCTCCTACAGAGAAAGACAAATATCATATGATGTCACTCACGTGGAATTCCAGAAACACAACAGATGAACACAGGAGGAGGGAAGGAAAAACAAGAAAAACAGAGAGACTGGCAAACCATTAGAGACTTTTAATACAGAGAACAAACTGAGGGTTGATGCAGGGAGGCGGCTAGATGGGGGATGGGCACTAAGGATGAGCACTGGGTGTCATGGGTCAGGGATGAATCACCCGGTTCTACTCCTGAGGCCAAGACTGCACTGTATGCTAACTAACTTGAATTTTTAAAAAATAAAATAAAAGGCTTGCCTCCGGATTAAACAAAGAAATGGTAAAAAAAATTATACTATAATATATATACTAACTTGCACCATACTTAAAAAATTAATGCTTTATTTTAAAGATATTTCCATTTTTGGGGCATCTGGGTGGCTCAGTGGGTTAAGCATCTGACTCTTGATTTTGGCTCAGGCCATGATCTCAGGATTGTTGAGTTTGAGCCCCATGTCAGACTCTAAGCTGACGGCATGGAGATTCTCTCTCCCCCCATCCCCCTCCACTTTAATCCAGAAGGGATTTCCAATTCCCTTCTTCATGGCTGTATAGTACTCCCTGCATCCAGTCCTCTCCTGGTAGCCACGCAGGCAGTGTGGTGACGCTCACACAACACAAGAACCGTTCTGCCTGGTGTCCTTGTTGGCAGCCCCTGGCCCTGAGGTCCGGTCCTTACTTCTCCATCGTGACAAGAAGGGGGCATGTGCAGCCCCTCAGGAACCATCTGGAAAATGGCTGAAGCCAAACCTTGCTACTGGGATCTGAATAAATTATGAACAGTTTCATGGTTTTGACATACAAACAGAGAAAACATAAAATTGCTAGAAGAAACCAGAGGGAATGTCATTTGCAGTGTCGGAGAGGGCAAGGTGTTCTAACTGTAAGCCCACATTTGGAAGCTACAGAAAAACTTGATACATTCATTGAAATAACAAAAATACATACTCATAATTCTGCATGGCACATAACAAATGGGAGAAAATAGTTGCAAATCATATCAGAGAGCAAGAGCTAATTTAGGACATAAGTGGACAATTAAAAATAATAATATTTTTAAAGATAGGGAAGGAGAGGGGAGCCTTAGTGGCTCAGTCATGATCTCCTGGTTTATGAGTTTGAGCCCCATGTCGGGCTCCATGCTGACAGCTTGGAGCCTGGAGGCAGCATCAGATTCTGTGTCTCCCTCTCTCTCTGCTCCTCCCCTGCTTGCACTCTGTCTCTCTCTCAAAAATAAATAAACATTAAAAATAAAGTTAGGGAAGGAGAGCCAACCCCATTCATCCTATAAGAAATGCAAGTTGATTGTGAAAAGTAACAGAACCTTTACACCCAGGCATGGTACTGGTGAGCAGTAGTTTGAAAAGGTTTGCCTCTAAATGAAACAAGAAATGGTTAAAATAAATAAGAATTGTCAGGAAAATATAGAGGTCAAAACAAGTTTTTCTATCGTTTTTATCTCTGCATGGAAAAGGTCAAGAGGCTCTGCTTTGAATTTTCACTCCATCAAGTGACAACAGAATGAACATAGATTTGACGGCTTCTTCATGTGAAGTGTTTATTTTGATCAATTTGTGGCATTTTCTCTGAACACCATCATTTATTAGTTTGATGATTCTTGAGATTCTTGTAAAGGGAAATCAAGAAGGAAGCTCCTCAACTTGAGGTAATTTTATTTGTCAGAGTCAGGACTGATCATCGGTGTGGGTCCTTCCCAAAATTAAGCGCATCTCTCCAAGTTGGTAATTCCTCACAAAAGGAAGTCCCTTCTGTTTTCAACATATTATGCAAAGACGGTTTTCAGCGTTTTGCTTCAGAAAGAGAACTGCATGGGCTCTGGGCCGTGGTAGTAAGTGTTGGCAGTTTTCTGTGCCATTGAGGTTTCTTTTGGAGCCAAAGTCAGCATCTCAGGGGAAGCTGCCTCCACCCCTCAGCAGGTGTGCCGAGGGAGCAGGGAACGGGGCCGGTGGGGCGGGGGGAGGTGGTCAGGCCGGAGGGGACCAGGCTCTGGGAGAGGAGGCAGGCTGACAAGGAGCAAGTGAGGCAGAGCCCTGGGCGCCCCATCGTCTCCTTCAGGGCAGTTCGCAGAGTTTTGGTTCTGGGGGGCGGGGAGCACCTCGACCAAGGCCAGGTGCTGGCCAAGGGCGGACGCCCGAAAGCCGAGCAGGGAGCAGAGACGAGCCCCACCCCTGCCCCTGTCCCGCCCCGTGGGAGCCGAGGTCACTGTGGAGCCAGTAGCCCGGGTCCCGCCTCCGCGGGCCGCTGCCCTCCTCTGAGCAGCTCGGGAGGGGCTGCAGGGGCTCCGCGCACGGAGGGGCCGGGACTGCGGGCACCCAGGGCCCGGGGCAGCCTTTCCGGACCTGCGGGAGGTGAGGGCCTGTGGACCCACACGCCAGCGTCGGACCCTGGCTCAGACGAATACCGTTTTTGTAGCTCTCTCTTCCTTGCCTCTGGAGACACAATATCCTCGCTGGTGGAAAGGAGACAATAGGTTTGTTTCGCAAGATGCAAATGAGATAAACTGCATGGATGCATCTCCGCGGGTGTAGACGGGGTGCCTAACACATCGAAGTTTTCGGTGTGACCTTTCATAACCATGTCCACCCTGCGATGCCCTTTCCGATCCTGTTTATCGTCTCTTTTGTTCCCCTGTCCTGATTATGCCGCGGGCCTGCCATGGCTCTCCGAAGCCACGGGGCTGAAAGGCGGCGGACTTCGGAACCGGAACCCAGAGCAGCGCTGGTGGGGATTCGGGATCATCCTCAAGTTCCCGCTCTAGAGGCTCTGACCCGCCTCCCTGAGGGACACGCCTCCCTGAGGGACACGCCTCCTTCAGGGACACGCCTCCTGGAGGGACACGCCTCCCCGAGGGACACGCAGTGTTCATCTGGCCTTGACCCAGTGACGTTCAGAGCCGGCCTCGGAAGTGAATGTGAGCGTCTCAGGTACTTGTAAATTTTCACAGTGCCCCATGTGGGGGTATATTTTTATGTTAAAATATTTTTAAGAACTAGATAAAAATCAATTATAGAGATTCTGTAAGTAGTTCTCACAAGAATTGTCAAAAAATTCAATTCATCAGGGAAACACAAACAAAACCACAATGAGATACCGCCTCACACCTGTCAGAACGGCTAACATCGACAACACCAGAAACAGCAGGTGCTGGCGAGGATGCGGGGAGAGGGGCACCCGCTTACGCTGCTGGTGCAGATGCGCTCCGGAGAGCAGTGTGGAGGCTCCTCAAGTAGTTAAAGATAAAACTACCCCACCAGCAACAGCACTACTACGTCTTTACCCAAAGGATACAAAAATACCTACTTAAAGGGGTACATGCACCCTGATGTTTATAGCACCATTATCAACAATAGCCAAATTATGGGAGATCCCGAATGTCCATCCACGGATGAACGGATAAAGAAGATGTGGTGTATGGACACAATGGACTATTGCTCAGCCCTAAAACAGGACAAAAATCTTGTTGTTTGCAATGACATGGATGGAACTAGAGCGTATTAGGCTGGCAAATAAGTCAGAGAAGGACCGATATCATATGATTTCACTCATATGTGGAAATTAAGAAACAAAACAAATGAGCAAAGGGGAGAAAGAGAGACAAACCACCAAACATTCTCTTAACTTCGGAGGACACCCCGGGGGGAGTGGGGACGATGGGGACACAGGGGATGGGGTGAAGGATGCCCCTGTGAGGAGCACCGGGTGACGTACGGAGGTGTTGAGTCACCGTATTGCATGCCTGGAACTAATATTACACTGTGTATGTTAACTACACTGAGATTTAAATAGAAAGTTGGGAAGAAAATTCGACTCATTGTAGTAACAATTCCAAGTTAGAATCCCCTTCGGAGGCTCTATACTCACACAAGCTGTTTTGCTGGAATCCCAAAGCAGGCTGATGTCTGTGAGGCGGACCATACTGTCACCAGCCTCATGTCCTAGACAAGGAAGCTCGATTTCAGGGCTTCCAGGTGACAGAGTGAAGGGGCCTGGTCTCCGCGCCTCTCGGTGCCACAAAGCAGGACCTCCAGTCACCTGCAAACCAGTGGCTTCCTGGTGGCCCTGGCTGGCTTGGAGCAATGGTCACTACAGGGGGACCACGTCCCTGCTTGGTGCTGCCTCATGCACCTGCCGGGTCCGGCGTCAACAGGCTTTGCAGAGCAGGGCACCTGGCAGAGGGGTGTGTGGGCGGGGGACTTCTCGCCTGTCGTAACTATCATGGAGCTAACAGATTGCAGCCGTCAGTCCTTTGTTTCTCCGGTTGAAGGAAAAACCACGAGGAGGCCCACGTGTGTATGTGCAGAGAGGGGTCGCTGCCAACTGTGGGAACCGTTTCCTAGGGGAGAAATCACCGCCTGCCGGGAAAGAAGCAGTTCTTCGATCCACACTACTTACCTCCCGACCTGTGTGACAAGCGGTAACTGGGGAATTTTCGACAGATGCTGAAGACAGGTGGGAGGCGCGGGCACGTCCGCCCGGAAGTCCAACGGGGCCTTCGAGACACACAGATGCAGAACGGAGAGGGACAAGGTTCCAGTGGGGATGACACTTCTCTTTATGAGACAGCTCCGTTGACATCAGCTGTGGGAAGGTTGTTGCCATCAGTGTCTAGATGAGCGCAGCCTTGTTCATTAGCTCGTTTTCCGTCTGAGGAATTTTCCAGATTGTTGTGACAGACCTTGTGTCTGTGGCCTATGCAGTCAAGGGCTCAGTTTTATTCTATACAAACAATACTTTTGGAGATTTCTTTTTTCCAAAACATACTGAAAAAAAAGACAGATAACATAATTGCAATGATTACTATTGGGTTATGTTATTATTAACCTTGGTTTCATTTGTTAAAACATCTCCTAACTTGGGTGTAACCTGATTTGAAAATACAGAATCCAGCTGAGTCCAAGAAAGTATCTTCTGTGGCTTTGACAGGCCCGCGGGGGCACGAAGATCTCAGGCCAGACGTGGCCACGGAGCCTGACATGATTGGCTGCCCACGGTCCACGGCCCTGTCCCACCTGACTTGTCCAGGTGAGTGGCTGGTGAATTACTTTCCCTGTGACCTTGTCTGGGCCAGACACGCCGGCTTGGACTTGGAGATACTAAAAATATTTATAATTACACCCGAGGGATGTGTCATTCTGGTCCCATGATCTCACGGAACATTTGAAGGTGAACTTTTAAGAGTTTCCTCTTATAAAATACAAATGAGAATATTGGCCCCCCAGAACCTCTTTGGAGAGCTTAACATTTACAGATATTGCTGCAGGGGGTCCCGGGGGGCTCAGTCGTTTGGGCATCTGACATCAGCTCAGGTCATGATCTTGCAGTTGGTGAGTTTGAGCCCCACGTCGGGCTCTGTGCTGACAGCTCAGAGCCTGGAGCTGCTTCGGATTCTGTGTCTCCCTCTTCTCTGCCCCTCCCCTGCTCATGCTCTGTCTCTCTCTCTCAAAAATAAAAATAAATAAGTAAAGAATTATGGTAAATAACAAATTATGACCTATCTCAATAATTTTTTGCAAGGTCACGGGTAGAGCATGTGGTAAATATCTCCACATGCCAGCTCGCAACGGAAATCTGTTTGGGAAACTTTCATTAAGCACATCTTGGGGGAAGACACATCTTGGGGCAAAATTGGTTTCCATGCTTCCAATTTTGTCATAAAAATGTTACAGATCCTAGATGTGTGGCCACTCGCACGTGCTCAGACCCGTGGGCTCGCTCCAAGGTCTGTCTCTTCCCTGCGAGGAGGGGTGAGAGGCAGGACGGAGAGCAGGGGACCCTCTGTCCGTCCCAGTCCCCCATCCAGGTCACAGGACAATGTGCAGGTAGGAGGCCGGCCCTACCTGCTTCACTCGTTGCTCCGCCCACACCCTGGCTGGCCCGCCAGTGAGACCCCGTCACTTTTAATGGGCGTCTCCCTGCTGTCCACGGGACCCCGCGTCAACATTAGTCCCGGAGAGACAGAAAACGCCTCTTGTCACGGCCTGGCACATGCCCCCTCCCCCCTGCTCACACACTTAAGCCCTGGCCCTTGGTACTTCCAAGTGTGACCTTATTTGGAAAGAGGGTCTGTGCAGACAGAGGGGGTGTGGATGAGGTCCTGCTGGGCTGGGGTGGGGTGGGCCCTGAGCTGGGATGGCAGGTGTCCTTGTGGAAAGGGGATGTCTAGGGACCTGCCCATGGTTGACATTGGGGTGGCCCCTGTCCCAGGCCGAGGAGCTGCCTGAGGCCATGAACCAGGAGCAGACAATCCTTCCAGTGTCTTCTGGGGGGTGAGCATGGCCCTGCCTGCACGGTGACAGGGACCCCAGGATGAGGGACAGTGAAGGCTTGTGTCACAGCCCCCATCTGGGTGCTCTGTAGTGACTGCCAGCCACCCTGGCCTCCCCGAGCTGCTCGCTGTGACCCAAGCGGCCACACAGGAGGTGCCTCTCTGCCCCTCACCCACCACATGACGGTGCCAGAGACGCTTCTGAGGCACGTGACTGCACAGCAGCTCTGCTGCTGCTTCCGTAGCTCCTTGTGGCTCCCTGTGGGACCCTGTCTCCAGCTGACTACAGGGGCAAGCGGCGGTCCTGACCTTGGACGGATCTGGACCACACGCGGTTCTGGCTGCTCACGTCTTTTTTGTCATAGCCACCCAGGCATGTGGACACACGGCTTCTGGGGGCAGCATGTCCTGTACCCATGCTCCCCAACCTCGTACGGAGGGAGCCGGACTCAGGGAGGGGCCGCAGGGGTGCGCAGTGCGGCTCGGGACCTGGATGGGAGCTCGGGCTCCAAGGACGCTGCCGGGGAGGACTTGGGAAGACACGTCTGTGCAGACCCAGGATGCTGCTTGCTCGCCCACGCCCACGGCGTCCATCGGCTGTCTGAGAACTCACTCCACTCGGCACGTGAAACTCACTGTGTTAGAGAAAAACCAGCAGGGTCACGTGAGGGGCCATCCTTGCTCCCAGGAGCCATGTGCCGGGGCGTTTGGAGGTCCGGGGTCTATCCTCAACTGTTCAGTAATGACGCATTGTGTGTGTGTGTGTGTGTGTGTGTGTGTGTGGTGCTCAAGTACAGCAGATGTGAGAAGATGCTACCATGGTTGAACCTCAGGGCAGGCGTAACATGTAATGTTTTCTTCTAACGTGTCTGTAAGTAGGGCCATTTCTGTAAGAAGACTTTGGGGGAGACGTCTCCGGGGCTCACTTGAAATGGTTCAAGACGGGAGCCAGGCTGTGGGGATGGCACCGGAATCGCCACACACAAAATGAGGGAAATGAGTAAACTGAGAGCTTTGGCAGGTCATCTGTTTCTAACGCCCAGATGTGAGGTGTGTGCTGGCCCGCGGGGCGCACTGTGACGACGTGAGGGTTTCAGGAGTCGGAAGGTTATGGTTCGTGTTAGCTCACGATCTGTACAACTGACAGAACCCAAGTTGATTTTTTCTCGTCCTAGTTGGACAAAATGTTCGCTCACGATACGCTCACGATATGCTCACGATACGAGCAGCTAAGTGGTCACCACAAAAGGTAACTTCAGTGATAACAGGCAATGGGTGTTCGGGAAGCTGTCACGTTGTACTAAGTGGAAAGTAAGAAGGTGGGCATGCACGTTCTCCTTCAGGCGTTGATGGTTATGTGAGGAAATCAGCAATCTTCTCTGAGTAGAGTCATTAGAATAGTTGCCGCAAAGTTGCAGAAAATAACGGACACCAGCTCATATGTGAAATTATTAAAGCATCACAGATGCAGTGACTAATCTTCCCAATAAGGACTATCTGATTATGACTCATAAGTCATCTTTGATACTTCCCTGAAATGGGAACATAGAAACAATTTATGCTCTTTTAAAATAACTCTGTTAAATTTGCCACCTGATTGTACCATCTCTCCAAGTTTAAATATATATTTTTCATTCTACCTGATTCTTCGAGAAATTAAAATCCTGTGCTCATTTGTTATGTACATATTAAACTCTAAGTATTTATTAGGTCAGTTGGTGTTCTTTAAGTACTGCAATGAGCTTCATGATACTGTGTGCTGTGGATAACAGAGACTAAAGCACACATACTTCCGGTCCTTTGAATCTGACTTTATCCAGGAGACAAGTTACTCACGGGTACATGAAGTGATCTGAGACACAAGCTTACGCAAAATACCGCTATATACACATGGATGCCAGATACACTATGAGGTTTGTTTTTTTTTTAAATACTGATCTAAACTCCAAACACAGGAAGGGCAACCCCAGAGTCCGATCATGAAGAGAGCACGAATGGCCAGGACAGTCGGTGGAGGGTGATGGCTTTGAGGTGCAAACTGGGCTTCAATGTCTGGACAGAATCCTCAAGGGTTAGAACTGGACTGTGTCTCAAAGATAATGACTGAAGGGGAGAAATGTCCATTCATAGACACAAATTGGGAAACACCACAACAGGACAGGAAAGGAAGCCTCGGAGGCTCTTCTTTGCACCTTCACCTTGGGCAGTAAAAATGTCTCCCCCAAACAACTCAGTGGCAGCATAACAAGTAACCTATTTAAAAATGGGCAAACAACCTGAACAGACATTTCCCCAAAGACGATGCACAGATGGCCAACAGACACATGAAAAAATGCTCACCATCACTCATCGTCAGGGAAATGCAAATCAAAATCACTTTTGATTCACTTTATACCTGTCAGAACGTCCACTAACATCAACAAGGACAAAGAGAGAATACGTGTTGTTGAGGATGTGGAGAAGTTGGCACGCTTGTCCCTTGTCGGATGGCTTGTGAAGTGGTTTACAGTAGGAAAACACTATGGAGAACAGTAAGGAGGTTTCTCAAGAAATTAAAAGTGGAGTTACCATATCCTGGAACAATCCCACTTCTGAGTATTTATCGAAAAGAATTGAAATCTGCTCCGCGGATTGATGTTTGCACAGCCACGTTCATAGCAGCGCCATTCACAATCCCAACGGAGGGAAGCCCGTTAGGAGTTCATCGATGAAGGGAAGAACAACGTGTGGTCTTCACGTACAATGGAATTTTCTGCAGTCTTAGAAAAGGAAGGAAATTCTGACAATAATGGGACGTGGGTGAGCCGTGATGACCCCGGGTGTAGGAAGGCCAGACCCGCTGTGACTCCCGTGTGCCGTGTCCACTGCAGTCACAGCAAGGAAGCAGAGAGCAGGGTGGTGGCTGCCATGTCTGGGACAGTAGAACAATGGCATTCCTTAAATTTGGGTTTGTCCGTATCTGGGTAGAGGACTTGTTTTCCTATTTCTAAGCCTATTAGCTCCCTAACATCATTTAAACCTGGAGTTTCACAATATCTCAAAAAAACACATCACAAATCAGAGGATGGGTAGTTTTATTTTTTTAATTTTAATTTTAATTTTTTTCCATAATATTTTATTGTCAAATTGTTTTCCATACAACACCCAGTTCTCATCCCCATAAGTGCCCTCCACCATCACCACCTCGTCTTTTCCCCCCTCCCCCTTCCCCTTCAACTCTCAGTTCATTTTCAGCTTTCAATAGTCTCTCAAGTTTTGCATCCTTCTCTCTCCCCAACTCTCTCTCCCTCCTCTGCTCCCCCTGGTTCTCCATTAGGTCTCTCCTGTTTTCCTGTTAGACCTATGAGAGCAAACATATGGTATCTGTCCTTCTCTGCCTGGCTTACTTCGCTCAGCATGACACCCTCAAGGTCCATCCACTTTCCTACAAAGGGCCATATGTCATTCCCTCTCATTGCCATATAGTACTCCATCGTGTATATATACCACATCTTCTTGATCCATTCATCAGGTGATGGACATTTAGGCTCTTTCCATGATTTGGCTATTGTTGACATTGCTGCTATGCACATTGGGGTACATGTGCTCCTATGCATCAGCATTTCTGTCTCTCTTGGGTAAATCTCCAGCAATGCTATTGCTGGGTCATAAGGGAGTTCTATCAATAGTTTATTGAGGAACCTCCACACTGTTTTCCAGAGCGGCTGCACCAGTTTACATTGCCACCAACAGTGTAGGAGGGTGCCCATCTCTCCACACCCTAGCCAGCATCTATAGTCTCTTGATCTGTTCATTTTAGCCACACTGACTGGCATGAGGTGGTATCTCAGTGTGATTTTTATTTGTGTTTCCCTGATGATGAGTGATGTTGAGCATCATTTTATGTGTCTGTAGACCATCTGGATGTCCTCTTTGGAGAAGTGTCTGTTCATGTCTTCTGCCCATTTCTTCACTGGATTATTTGTTTTGTGAGTGTGAAGTTTGGTGAGTTCCTTATACATTTTCGATATTAGCCCTTTATCTGATATGTCGTTTGCTACTATCTTTTCCCATTCTGTAGGTTGCCTATTAGTTTTCTTGATTGTTTCCTTTGCCTTGCAGAAGCTTTTTATTTTGATGAAGTCCCAAGGGTTCAGTTTTGCTTTAATTTCCCTTGCCTTTGAGGATGTGTCGAGTAGGAAATTGCTGCGGTGGAGGTCTAGGAGGTTTTTTCCTACTTTCTCCTCAAGGGTTTTGATAGTTTCCTGTCTCACATTCAGGTCTTTCAGCCATTTTGAGTTTATTTTTGTGTATGGTGTAAGAAAGTGGTCTAGTTTCATTCTTCTACATGTTGCTGTCCAGTTCTCCCAGCACCACCTGCTAAAGAGGCAGTCTTTTTTCCATGGGATACTCTTTCCTGCTTTGTCAAAAATTAATTGACCATACATTTGTGGGCCCAGCTCTGGGTTCTCTATTCTATTCCATTGGTCTATGTGTCTGTTTTTGTGCCAGTACCATACTGTCTTGGTGATGACAGCTTTGTAGTAGAGGCTAAAGTCTGGGATTGTGATACCTCCCGTTTTGGTTTTCTTCTTCAATATAACTTTGGCTAATCAGGGTCTTTTGTGATTCCATACGAATTTGAGGATAGTTTGTTCTAGTTTTGAGAAGAATATTGGTGCAATTTTGATGGGGATTGCATTGACTGTGTAGATTGCTTTGGGTAGTAATGACATTTTCACAATGTTTATTCTTCCTATCCATGAACAGGGAATATTTTTCCATTTCTTGGTGTCTTTCGTAATCTCTTTCATAAGTTTTCTATAGTTTTCATCATATAGGTCTTTTACATCCTTGGTTAGGTTTACTCCTAGGTATTTGATGGTTTTTCGTGCAATCGTGAATGGGATCAGTTTCTTAATTTCTCTTTCGGCTGCTTCATTTTTGGTGTATAGAAATGCAACTGATTTCTGTACATTGATTTTGTACCCTGCGACTTTACTGAATTCACTGATCAGTTCTAGAAGGCTTCTGGTGGAGTCGATTGGGTTTTCCATGTAGAGTATCATGTCATCTGCAAAATGTGAAAGTTTTACTTCTTCCTTGCCAATTCTGATGCCTTTTATTTCTTTTTGTTGTCTGATTGCTGCTGCTAGGACTTCCAGCACTATGTGAAACAACAGTGGTGAGAGTGGGCACCTCTGTCGTGTTCTTGATCTCAGGGGGAAAGCTCTCAGTTTTTCCCCATTGAGGATGATATTAGCTGTGGGTTTTTCATAAACTGCTCTTATAATGTTTAGGTAATTTCCTTCTATTCCGACTTTCTCAAGGGTTTTTATTAAGAAAGGGTGCTGTATTTTGTCAAATGCTTTTTCTGCATCTATCGACAGGATCATTTGGTTTTTATCCTTTCTTTTGTTAATGTGATGGATCACATTGATGGATTTGCGGATATTGAACCATCCCTGTAACCCAGGAATGAATCCCACTTGATCATGATGGATAATTCTTTTTATATGATGTTGAATTCGATTTGCTAGTATCTTGTTGAGTATTTTTGCATCTGTATTCATTAAGGATATTGGTCTGTAGTTCTCTTTTTTGGCTGGGTCTCTGTCTGGGTTGGGTATCAAGGTGATGTGGGCTTCGTAGAATGAGTTTGGAAGCTTCCCTTCTATTTCTATTTTTTGGAATAGTTTGAGAAGAATGGGTATTAGCTCTGCTTTAAATGTCTGGTAGAATTCCCCTGGGAAGCCATCTGGCCCTGGGCTCTTATTCGTTGGGAGATTTTTGATAACAGATTCAATTTCTTCGCTGGTTATTGGTCTATTCATGCTTTCTATCTCTTCCTGTTTGAATTTTGGTAGTGCATGTGTATTTAGGAATTTGTCCATTTCTTCTGTGTTGTTCAGTTTGTTGGCATATAGTTTTTCATAGTAATCTCTGATGATTGC
>PJEM01004753.1:0-22730 GCA_004023845.1 Helogale parvula
GAGTACATTTATCTTGATGAACACTGAGTAAGATATAGAATTGCTGAACACTCTACTGTATACCTTAAACTAATTTAACACTATGTTATACTGAATTTAAAATAAAATTTTTTAAATTATTTTAACATTTATCCATTTTTGAAAGAGAGATAGAGTGTAATTGGGGGAGGGGCAGAGAGCGAGGGAGACACAGAATGTGAAGCAGGCTCCAGGCTCTGAGCTGTCAGTACAGAGCCCGATACAAGACTCGAACCCATAAGTGGTGAGATCATGACCTGAACCAAAGTCAGATGTTTAACCTACTGAGCTACCCAGGTGCCCCTTAAAATAAAATTTTTTAAAAATATACTTATAAGAAAAAGAATTAGCAATGCTTTGAACAAAACTGCTACATAATTTAACATAAAGTAATCCATAGTCAAAAGCATACATAAATAAGCTCAATGTTCAAAACCTGCAAGATGTACAAGACAGCATCCACTTGCCCCTCTGGGTCATCCTCTGTACCCCCAAAAAGCAGGATTATTACAAACTATATACCAAGAGGTTCTCTTGCCTCTTCTGCCCAGATGGAATCAGCCAATAGGTAGCACCAGCAAAGGTCAAAGAAAGAAAAGAGGGTAACAGAGAGATTAGGGGTCAATTTATTCTCCTGGGTTGGTTCCTACAGGGTCAGGTTAGGCTGGCTGCATCCCACTACCACAAGTCATGCCAATTTTCAGGTAACCTTCTACATACACAGCTCCTCTATCTCCCAAGTTCCAAGGATCACTTCCTCTCCTCACCCTTTCAGACCTAGGGTTAGTAATGGTACAGGTTAGTAACAGTACCAGGTTACTACTATTCAGCAGAAAGTACTATATGTGTGTTGCCATTTCACAATGCCCTGCCCATATCCTTTTATTATAATTTCATAATTTGTCCTATCTGTTTGCTGCCAGGACCCTAAGTAATATGTGGAATAAAGATAAATGTATTTTCATCTTTATTTAACTAAAGAACAGAAATTCCTTTCAATTCATAGAAAATTTTAAGTAATCAAAACTAAGTAGAACTCTCCTAATATGTAATCCTGATCAAAGTCTTCAATATCCAAATAGAAAATGGTTTTCTAATAAATCCGGGGGGGGGGGGAAATGCAATTCAAATAATCCAACCTGCCAAAGACTTTTCTCTCCACTTACAAGTCTTAAAATAGACTTCAGACTCAGACCTCTTTTGAATTCATACTCTAACACTTACTGTCCTACAGCAAAGCATCTAACTTTGTTTTGTTCAACAGTGTCATATTCCAGACACCGAGTACAGTGTTGAAACATACTAGGTACTTCATAAATATCTGTGGAATAGACCAATGAAATTTCTGCAGACCTGAATCTCCTCACCTGTAAACTAAGATAATTATATCTACTTCACAATGTTCTTGAGAAAATAAAGGATAATACATGCAAAGGAATCTAAGCATAGGGTCTAGTAAATATTATTAGGTTTCTATCCCAACTCAAATTTATCTCCAATAATTATTCTCCCCTGTTTACATGAAAGAATGTACTGATATCCGTACTTTTTAATCTTTCCTGAGCACTTGTAAATATACCTATGTATAGCAGTACAATGCATTAACAATACAATTAAAAGACTTCTGGACAAGATTTAAGTCAAAAGTAGAACAAAACCTGCAATTATAACATTTTTAATGCTTTTATTTATTTTGAGAGAGACAGAGAAAGAGAGAGCAAAACCAGGAGAGCAGCAAAGGGAGAGGGAGAGAGAGGATCCATCCCAAGCAGGCTCTACATGACTCACAGAACTCACTAACTGTGAGATCATGACCTGAGCTAAAATCAAGAGTCAGACGCTTAACCGACTGAGCCATGCAGATGCCCCTATAGATATAACTTTTAATGGTGGTTTAAAATACCATTTTTTTAAATATATGATACTTCACGAAACACTTGCATAAAACTAAAATCCATAAAGGGTCAGTATTCTAACCCTCAACAAATTCAATAAGATGTGTTTCAATAGTCCCTTTATCAACCAGCTTAAGTAAAAAAAAAATTTTAGGAGACCTCAGTCAGTTAAGAGTCCTCTTCAGCTCAGGTCATGATCTCATGATTCGTGAGCTGGAGCCCCACATCCAGCTCTGTGCGGACAGCTCAGAGCCTGGAACCAGCTTCAGATTCTGTGTCTCCCTTTCTCTCTGTCCCTCCCCCACTCACACTGTCTCTCTTTCTCTCTCTCTTAAAAATAAATAAACATTAAAAAAAAAAGAAAAGTAGGGGTGCCTGAGTGGCTCAGCTGGTTAACCATCCGACTTCTTCTGCTCAGGTCATGATCTCACGGTTTGTGGTTTAAGCCCCATATCAGGCTCCGTGCTGACAGCTCGAACCTGGATCCTGTTTCCAATTCTGTGTCTCCCTTCTCTCTCTGCCAGCCCTGCTCAGTCTCTCTCCCACTCTCAAAAATAACATTAAAAAATTTTTTAAGTAAAAATTTGTTTTAATTTTAAAATAAATGTCTTTTAAACACATAAACCCACTATTTTTTCAGGTTGTATACAAATTTACAAATTTCTTACAAATTCTTAAGAATTCTTTACAAACTTACAAATTATCACAGAAGAGAGGATAAAAGTGTTTAACGATCCAAGTTAATAAGCTCCAAATTTGTTCAGGCAAAATAATGGTTTTTTGCTTCTCTCTTGAGGATGTTCTTGAGAAGCAACTAAGCTGATAAATATTCTATTCAATCTCATGAAAATCTCTCAACTTTTATTTTAAGATCTCTTATGAAACATTACCCTCATACCCTTGAGAAGACACTAGGTGGCATTAGAAACATGTTCCTCTTACAAAAAAGAAACCAAGAGTGCAAAAGACAGCAATACTTAAATTAGCGGATAGCAAATGATCTAAACTTCTATAAATTTTACTAAATTGAATACTTCACTATCTTATTCTTTCACACATAAAGTTTTCATGCTCCTCTACATTCCTTTTCGTTCTCCACGCTCTCTTGGATGATGATTTAATCCACAGCTTCCAAATCCCTATCTATAGCTCTGAAATTGACTTCCTTTACTCTACATGTTTATTTCTGACTCAAAAAGGCTATGTAACAGGGGTGCCTAAGTGGCTTAGTTCACTGAGCGTCAGACTTCAGCTCAGGTCATGATCTCACTCACACATCATGAGTTCAATCCCCACATTGGGTTCTCTGCTGTCAGTGCAATGCCCACTTCAGATCTTCTGTCTCCCCCTCGCTCTGCCCCTCCCCTGCTCACACATGCTTGCCCTCGCTCTCTCTCTCTCTCCATCTCTCTTTCCCAAAAATACATAAACATTAAAAAAAAAAAGAGTGGGGGCTATCTAACAAGTGGATATCCATATTCAAAAGAATGAAACTGGACCCTCCTACTTCAATACCATACAAAAATTAACTCAGAATGGATCTGTGAAGTAAATATTAAGCTAAAACCATAAAACTCTTAGGAGAAAGCACAGGGTCAATTTGCATGACCTAGGATCTGGCAATAGATTCTTAAGATAGGAGACCAAAAGCACAAGCAAAAAAAAAAAAAAAGAAAGAAATGAGACTTCATCAAAACTTTTAAATTGTATGTCTCAAAAGATTATGAAGGTGAAAAGAAAGTATAAAATGGGAGAAAATATTTGCACATCATACATCTAATAATGGTCTAGTATCCAGAATATACGAAGAACTCTCACTATTCAACAACAACAAACAACAAAAGTTTAAAATGGGCAGGCAGAATATGTGAAGACATTTCTCCTAAGAATATATACAAATGGGAAAAAAACACCATGAAAAAAAGATGCTCAAAATCATTAGTTACCAGAGAAATGCAAATCAAATGAGATACCACTTCACATCTACCAGGCCAGTATAATAAAAAATAATTTTTTAATGGAAAATCAATGTTGGCAAGTAGGCAGAGAAACTGGAATCCTTGTACATGGCTTGTGAGGATGTAAAATGGTGCAGCAACCATGGAAAACGGTTGGCAATTTCTTAAAAAGTTAAAGATAGAATTATCATATGACCCCTCAATTCCATCCCTAGCTATATACCCCAAAGAACTGAAAACTGGTAGTGAAACATCTAGACATACACACATGTTCATGGCAGCACCATTCACAACAGCCAAAAGGTGGAAATATTCTTAATGTCCGTCAACAGATGAATGGATTGGGGCACCTGGGTGGCTCAGTCGGTTGAGCATCCGACTTCGGCTCAGGTCATGATCTTGTGGTTTGTGGGTTCAAGCCCCACGTCAGGCTCTATTCTGACAGCTAGCTCAAAACCTGGAGGCTGCTTCGGATTCTGCGCCTCCCTCTCTCTCTCTGGCCCTCCTCTGCTCTGTCTCTGTCTCTCAAAAATAAATAAAAAACATTAAAAAATTTTTTTAAAAAAACAGATGAATGGATTAACAAATTGTGTTATATACATACAATGGTGTATTAGTCACAAAAAGAATGATGTACTAGATGTACATGCTAGAATGTAGGCAGACCATCCAAACATTATGCTAGGCCAAAGAAGTCAGATACTTCTTTGCACATATGATATGATTCCATTTATAGGAAATATCCAGAACAGATAAATCCAGAGTAACAGAATGAATATTGATGGTTGCCAGAAGCTGAGTGGAAGGGGAAAAGGGGAGAAGAACAGGGAAGGGGTTTTACTTAGGAGTGATGAAAAGATTTTATAAGAGGTGGTGGCTGACCAACATTGTGAATATACTAAATGTTCACTAACTCGTCATTTCAAAATGGTTAATTTTATGCCATCTGAATTTTGACTCAACAAATTATTTTTAATTTTTATAATGTACATTTATTTTTGAGAGAGAAAGAGAGAGCACAACCTGGAGAGGGACACACAGAGAGAGACAGAAGATCTGAAGCAGGCTGCAGGCTGTCAGCACAGAGCCAGATGTGAGGTCAAACTCACAAACCATGAGATCATGACCTGACCTACCCATGGTCCCCTTCAATAAATTATTTTTAAAAGGTTATCTATATCTTTACCTTATGACCTGTAATCATATGCTGAGAATCAAACTCATTAATTTCCTCTCCCAAACCTGTTCCTTTTCCTGTAAGCCTAATTTCAATTAAAGATACCACAATCTATCCCTCAAAGTTGTAAACGAATCTTATTTCTTGATTCTCTTTTATCAAATCCAGCAGTTTTCCGTGAGTAAACCTATGTTATAAATAATTGCTATCTGAGACACCTAACGGCAGGCAAAGAAAGAGTAACATTTAGTTCATACTTATGACAAATCTGGCACTATGTTATTTTACATGAATTTTCTCATTTTATCCTAATAACTCTATGAGAAAAGCCTCGTACATTATCTTGATTTTAGAGATGAGAAAATAGAAGATTAAAGTTAAGTGACTTCCCTAGACCATATGATTACTAAGTGGACAAAAAATTGGAACACAGGTCCACAGCCTCAGCTAATATTTACTTCTTTTATAAAATAGACGGCACTCACAATCATTTCATTCAAATATATTTTCTTGAGTAGGAATGAAAAAAGCAGAAACAATCAGTAAACACATAGGGGTTATTTGCAAATAATCACTTACCATGACTTCTGGATTTCTATCTCCAAAGAAGGTAGCAGTATTTTAAAAATCCAAACAACAAAACCTATTACTACCTCTTTAACAGTTTAACAATGTTGCATGACATCACTATCATTCCACCTTGATGTAGATGCACTTCATTTTGTTCCTACCACAGTAAAAAAAAAAAAAAAAAAAAAAAAAAAAAAACAGTACTCAACAGCAAAAAAATTTTTTGATACGGTCAAAAATTTCCCCCTCTTATGATGGCTTGTGCTGTTTTTGTGCCTTTACTTCACCCAAAATCATACTTTCTCCTGTGTTTTCCTTCACATGTTTTGTTATTTTATCCATTTCAACTTAATTTTTGTATATACCATGAGGTAAAATTCAAAGTTCTTTCCCCCCGTGAAAATTGTTGCAGCAACATTTGTTGGAAAAAACTATGTGTTCCCGATTACCCTGGCACATTTATCTATTTCTGGACTTTCTATTCTGTTCCAGTGATCTACAATGTCTATTCTAACACCAATATCACACTGTCTTGCTTACGGTACCTTTATAGAAGGTAAATCGGATGAAGTGATTCTCTAAGTTTGGTCTTCTTTTTCAATATTTTGGTTAGTTTAGGCCCCTTGCATTTCAATATAAATTTGAAATCTATCTTGTCACTTTCTGAAAAAGACTGGGTTTTTATTAGGATTACATTGAATCTATAAATCAATAGGGAGAGTTTACATTTGATATTGCGTATTCAATCTGTTGACATATTATATATTATTAGTTTAGGTCTTCTCTAATTTCTCTCAGTAATGTTTTACAGTTAACAGGTACTGGTCTTACAAATGAGGTCTAAAATTTATCTTTGGGGGGGACTGGGTGGCTCAGTTGGTTAAGCGTTCCGCTGCGGCTCAGGTCATGATCTCACAGTTCGTGGGTTTGAGCCCCACGTTGGGCTCTGTGCTGACAGCTAGCTCAGAGCCTGGAGCCTGCTTCAGATTCTCTATCTCCTTCTCTCTCTGACCCTCCCCTGCTTGTGCTCTCAAAAATAAATAAAAGACATAAAACTTTTTTTAATTTATCTTTAGTTATTTCATATTTTAAGCTATTGTAAATAGCAGTGATTTTTAAATTTCAGTGTCTAATTGTTCACTGTTAGCATAGAGAAATACAAAAGATTTTTGTTTTCTAATATAGAGTTTTGAATAAAACCCTGATAAGAAAATGAAAACTTGAAGGGTGCCTGGGTGGCTCAGTGGGCAAACTGTCCAACTCTTGATTCTCACTCAGGTCATGATCTCATGGTTCATGAGTTTGAGCCCCATGTCAAGCTCTGCGCTGACAGTGCACAGCCTGCTTGAGATTCTCTCTCTCCTTCTCCCTTTCTCTTTCTCTCTCTGCCCTTCCCCTGTGAGCACTCTCTCTCTCTCAAAATAAATAAGCACTGACAGAAAATGAAAATGTGAGCCACAGACCAGGAGAAAATATTTAGAAAGCATATATCTGATATACAATTAATATCATATAAACAAAGAACCCTTAAGATTCAATAATAGATAACCTAAAAATTTTTTAACAGACAAAAATTTTAACAGGTACCTATCATAGAAGATTTGCAAACAGCAAACACTTGAAAAGTAATTCAACCTCATTAGCCATCAGAGATGCAAATTAAAATCACAATGAAATACGCTTACATACCCATTAGGGTGGTTATAATTAAAATGATAATACCTAGTACTGATAAGGATGTGAACCAAATGTTGGTGGAAATGCAAAAATGCCACTTTGTGAAACAGCTTGGCCGCTTCTCATAAAGATTAACATACACTTACCATTTACCAAAGATCCCAGAAATCTCATGCATAGGTATTTATCAAACGGAAATTAAAGCATAAGTTCAGACAAATACTTGTACACAAACTTTCACAGGAACTTTCTCCATAACAGGCAAAAACTAGAAACAATCCAAATGATCATCAATTGATGAATGGGTAAACAAAGTCTGATTATAACCATGCCCAAGGAATACTTTCAGCAATAAAAAAGAACCGCTGATACTCAAAACAACGTGAATGAATCTCAAAACCATTTGCTAAGTGAAAGAAGTCAAGACACAAAAGATTACATTCTGTATGCTTCCATTTATACGAGATCCTGGAAAAGGCAAAAACCACACCAACAGAAAACAGATCAGTGACTGCCAAGAGCTGGGGCTGGGGGAGCACAAACTGCAAACAACAGACATGATGGAATATTTTGGGGTGACAGAAATTTCAGTATCATGATTTTCTATACTGTATCATGGTTTGGTGGTGGTGACAGAACTGTACACACCTGGAAAAACCCAAACTGTACACTTAAAATGGGTAAACTTTATCCTATGTACATTATACCTCAATACACCTGATTACAATATAGATGCAAAAAATCTCCAACTCTCACAGTAGAAAATGCAGAGCAACAGCTACAGACTGAAAGTGGAAGTTGCTGAGTTTAGAATCACTTGAACATAGAAGTGGCTAACACAAATATCAATGAGTATTTCTCTTTGAAGGCACAGGTGATAATTAAAGAATAACCATTGACAGTTAAGAATGAAGGGGAAAAGGTTCTAAGTAGTATCATGGATTTTTAATTCATTTAAAAGCATATCCTATATATGCCCACCTCAACAAAATTCTGAAATATTAAGTTAAAAATATAATGATAATGAAAGCCTTAAATCTTCAGTCACTAAACACCTATTAGAATGACTAGAAATTTAAAAAAAGAAAATAACAAGTGTTAGTCAAGATATAGAGAAATTGGAACTCTCATACATTACTTGTGAAAATCCAAAATGATGCAGCCACTGTGGAAAACAGGTTAGTGGTTCTTCAAAAAGTTAAACACAGAATTACCATGATTTAGCAATTCCACTGCTATGTATATACCCAAAAGTACTGAAACCAGGAATTCAAACACTTGTACATGAATGCTCATAGCAACATTATTCACAATAGCCAGAAGGTGGAAACAGCCCAAACATCTGTCAACTGATGAGTGAACAATGTGTAATATCCATAAAATGGGATTTTATTGAGCCATAAAAATTAATAAAGTACTGGGATGCCTGGGCGGCTCAGTCAGTTAAGGGTCTGGCTTGATTTCGGCTCAGGTCATGATCTCACAGTTTGGAATTCAAGACCTGCATCAGATTCTGCATGGACAACACAGAGCCTACTCAGGCTTCTCCCTCTCTCTCTCTCTCTCTCTCTCAAAATAAATAAATTAAGTTTAAAAAAAAAAAAAGGCGAGGTCCCTGGGTGGTTCAGTGGGTTAAATGTCTGACTTCATTCAGGTCAGGTCATGATCTTGCAGTTCATGAGTCTGAGCCCTGCATCAGGCTCTGTGCTGACAGTGCAGCATCTGCTTGGGATTCTACAGATCTCTTGCTTGCTCTCTGCCACTCACCCACCTGCTTGCTTGCTCACGCGCACTCTCTCTCTCTCTCCCTCTAAGTAAACTTAAAAATTAAAAAGGAATAAAATACTGATACATGCTACAATGTGGATAAACTTCAAAAACATGCTAAATAAAAGAAGCTAAATGAAACAAAAGATCCCATATTATATGATTCCATTTACATTAAATTATCTGGAATAGGTAATTCTTAGACAGAATGCAATTGGTAGTTGCCAGGGCTGGGATGAAGATGGAATGGAAAGTGACTGCTTAATGCATAGAGCTTTTTCTTTTAGGGTGATAAAATGTCTTCAAACATGACCTAAATTCAAAGGTCAATCTGGTTTTGAGCTTTGGTTCTTTAAAGTTTACTTTTCTTGTGCCTCTTGGATGGCTTAGTTGGTTAAGCATCAGATTTCGGGTCATGTCATGTTCTCTCAGTTCATGAGTTCAAGCCCCATATCAAGGTCTCTGCTGTCAGCCAGCATACAGCCCACTTTGGAACCTCTGTGTCCCTCTCTCTGCCCCTCCTCTACTCACTCACTCTCTCTCTCTCTCTCTCAAAAAAAAAAAAAAGAAAGTTTACTCTTCTCCCTGTTAAATCTCACTTGCTAGTTATTCTTGAACCAATATTTCTGTTTGTGAGGTTCTGACTGAATCTATGCAACACAGAAAATGTACCCCCAGCATACGTAATAAGTGTTTTTTCTAGGTCTTTATCAAGGAAGTTAATGGATATAATTATTAGGGAAAGGACAAGGGGTGCCTGGGTAGCTCAGTCAGTTGAGCATCCAACTCTTGATTTGGGTCAGGTCTTTATCCCAGAGTCATGGGATCAAGCCTTATGTCCAGCTCCACATTGAGCATGGAGCCTGCTTAAGATTCTCTCTCTCTCCCTCTGCCCCTCTCCCCTGCTCCTACTCTCTCTCTCTCTAAAAAAAGACAAGGACAGGAATAGATGTCTATGTGACATCATTTCAGGCCAGTCTTAACATATTAAATCAACCTTCTTTTGCAGACATTATACTTAAAACAAGTATTAATCCAACCGGCTATAACATTAATAAAGATATTCCAAAAAGTTATTCACTCATTTAATAAGAAATTATACATTGCTTGCCATGTGTCACATATAATTCTACATATAAACTAGAAACATGATAATGGAAACAGTCATTCTTTGCAAATGATCATTCCTATTGTTAAAAAGAAAACCACAGACCCAAAATGGGGTCACTTGGGTTAAGGCTTCAAGTCAGTAAACCAATAAATACCTAACTGCAGTTTCAACCCCCAGGATTATAACCTTTAACCTGTCACATAGAATTTCCTATTCAATACTCAGAAATTTACTAATAGACCCCTTCTGCTCCTGTGAAGAGGGCAACCTTGCCTAAACAATGCATTCCCTAAGAAATTCCTTCCTGGGTTTTTTGTGTTTGGTTTTGGGTTTTTTTGGTATGCTCTCTCTCTGCCTTTGAAAATCTTTTTTTCTTGCTTAACTCCTTGGAGCTCTTTCTACTTGCTAGATGGGATGCTGCCCGATTCATGAATCATCTAATAAAGCCAATTACATCTTCAAATTTACTTGGGTTAAATTTTTTTTTCAACACTACAAAGGCATCATCCTTGTAAAGGCAAGTTGACCAACAAAGTAAAAAAAAGAATCCCAGGGGCGCTTGGGTGACTAAGTTGGTTAAGTATCTGACCTAGGCTCAGGTCATGATCTCACAGTTTGTGGATTCAAGCCGCACGTCGGACTCACTGCTATCAGTGCAGAGCCCACTTCAGATCCTCTGTCCCCCTCTCTCTGCCCCTTCTCCACTCACTCTCTCTCTCAAGAATAAACATTTATTAAAAAAAAAAAAAAGAACCCCCAAAGTTCATTTGGAGAATCAAACCCTACCAATTAAAAGATTCTTGAGATTTACAATCCTATTTAAATGCCACTATTCAGTACAGTTCACTGGTTAGGCCAACCTCAGTATAAATTACTTGAACTCAACACTCTGATTTCCAAGAAAAACCATACGAACCTAATCCTTCCATTTGTGGTGTCTGTCTCTAGTTTCTCATTCCCCATTTGCTAATCTCAATGAAAACTCAATCAATAATTACTAATTATCATACATTATAATAACTGTTAAAAGAAGCTATTGAAAGTCTAAGCAAATGAATGGCTAAATATTAGTACTCCATAAATATTCACAAAATGAAAAACTTGGAAGATAAAACTGAAAGAAAGAAGGTACAGAATAGGTGATGCAGTTAAATGTCACTAGAATAGTATTGGGTGGTGACAGATGGTAGCTACACTTTTGGTAAACACAGCCATTAACATACAGAGGGTTTTTTAATTAAATTATTTTAATGTTTATTTATTTTTGAGAAAGACAGAGACAAAGCGTGTGTGGGGAAGGGACAGAAAGGGAGGCAAGAGAATCCAAAGCAGGCTCCAGGCTCTGAGTTGTCAGCACAGAGCCTGACACAGGGCTCAAACTCATGAACCTAAGCCAGCGCTTAACACACTGAGCCACCCAGGTGCCCCAAACATACAGACTTGTTGAATACCTATGCTGTGCACCAGAAACTAGTGTGACATTATGTATCAACTATATTTGTTAAGAAAAAAAAACTAAAAGAATATACATGATCAGATGTGTGTTTTGGAATTAACAGACTTTAGAGTGAAGAATGGCCTTGAAAGGAAGAAGACTGAATACACTGTCAACATAATGAGGCCGCTAAAATGATCTAAGTAAAAAGAATGTAAATGTAGCTTAGAATGGGCAACTGTGGTGAAGAAAAGTAGACCACCTGGAGATGCTGGAGATGCTAAGGCTCTCTGGCTGATTGAATAGGGAGGGGAAGAAGGGTAAAGGAGTCAAGAAGGACTTCCAGGTCTCTAGCTTTCAACTACTTAGTGGGTAATGGTGCTATTTAATAAGATGGGGAACAGCCAAGGAAGAAATGGTTTAGGGGAATAGAGAGGCAGAAGAGGGGCCCTGGGTTTCTCAGTCAGTTGAGCATCCAAACTCAGCCCAGATCATGATTTTTGCCATTCATGAGTTCAGGCCCCACCTCAAGCTCTGTGCTGATAGCTCAGAGCCTGGAGCGTGCTTCAGGTTCTGTGTTTCCTCTCTCTGCTCCTTTCCTGCTCACACTCTGTCTCTCTCTTTCTCTCTCAAAAACAAATAAAAGCATTTTTAGATGTTTTTTTTAAAGAAAAGCAGAATAAACGGAGTGAGTCTTAGGGTCGTATAGTTCAGTGGATTCATGTTAGACACAAAGACGGGGTGCCTGGATGGTTCATTAGGTGGAACATCCAACTCCTGATTTCCCGCTCATGATCCCAGGGTCATGGAATTGATTCCCATGTCAGGCTCCTCACTGAGCATGGAGTCTGCTTAAGATTTTCTCTCATTCTCACCCCCTCACTCCTTCTATCCCCCTCTCTTCTGCTCTCCCTCTCTCTCTTTAAAAAAAAAAAAAAAAAAAAAAAGAAGGATGCCTGGGTGGCTCAGTTGATTAAACAGCTGACTTCAACTCAGGTCATGATCTCTCAGTTCGTGGGTTCGAGCCCCACATTGGGCTCTGTGCTGACAGCTCACAGCCTGGAGTTTGCTTTGGATTCTGTGTCTCTCTCCCTCTCTATGGCTCCCCCAACTTGTGTTCTCTTTTTCTCAAAAAAATGAATAAACATTAAAAGGGTTTTTTTTTTTTTTAATTTAAAAAAAGGGAAAAAAGAAAGAGGGGCACCTGGGTGGCTCAGTCAGTTAAGCGTCCAACTCTTGATTTTGGCTCAGGTCATGATCTCACAGTTCATGAGATCAAGCCCCATGCCAGGCTCCACACTGACAATGCAGAGCCTACATGGGATTCTCTTGCTATCTCTCTATCTCTGTCCCTCTTGCAAGCACACTCTCTCTCTCAAAATAAACTTTAAAAAAAAAAAGAATTCTTTAACAAATCTCAAGAGAGATAAATAAACCAGCTCTTTAAATGGGCAAAGAATATGAATAGACATTTCTTTAAAAAAAAATTGCAAATAGCCAATAATCACATTAAAAGATATTCAATGTCATTAGTCATCAGGGAAATGTGAATCAAAACCACAAGATACCACTTGAGACCCACTATGATCATTAAAACCAAAGACAGGCAATAACACATGTTAATGAGGATGTGAAGATATCATATACTGCTGACAGGAACGTAAAATGGTACAGCCACTCTGGGAAACAGCTTGTCAGTTCTTATGTTTAAAATGTTAAACAGGGGCGGCTGGGTGGCTCAGTCGGTTGAGCGACCGACTTCAGCTCAGGTCATAGTCTCATGGTTTGTGGGTTCCAGCCCCGCACCAGGCTCTGTGCTGACTGTTTGCTCAGAGCCTGGAGCCTGCTTCTGATTCTCTGTCTCCCTCTCTCTCTGACTGTCCCCCACTCACCCTGTGTTTCTCTCTCTCTCAAAAATAAATAAGTGTTAAGAAAAAAAATTTTTAATGTTAAATCAAGTTATCATACAACCCAACAATTCTACTCTTAAGTAACTATCCAAGAAAAATGAAAACATATTCACATGTAAATCTTTATACTAATGGTCACAGAAACATCATTCACAATACCCAAAAGGTAGAAAAAAACCAAATATCCATCAACTGACAAAATGTGGTATATTCATTTAATGGAATATTGTTCAGTGATAAAAAAAAATAAATTAAAAAAAAAGAAGTACTATTACATGCTACAACATAGACAGACCTTAAAAATGTCATGCTAGCGGAACGCCTGGGTGGCTCAGTCAGTTTAGTGACAGACTCTTGATTTTAGCTCAGGTTATGACCTCATGATTTGTGGTTCAGGCCCTACATTGGGCTCTGTGAGGGCAGCATGGCAGCACGATCCCTGCTTGGGATTCTCTCTCTGCTTGTCTCTCTCGGCTGCTCCGTCACCCCCCTCAAAAATAAATAAATACAGTATTTTTTTAAAAAGTCATGCTAGGGGCACCTGGGTGACCCAGTCAGCTAAGTGTTCGACTTCGGCTCAAATCATGATCTCACAGTTTCTGAGTTCAGGCCCTGCATCCGGCTCTGCAATGACAGCACAGAGCCTGTTTCAATTCTATCTCCCTTTCTCTCTGCCCCTCCTCAATCTCTCTCTCCCAAAAATAACTATTTTGGGGGGCGCCTGGGTGGCTCAGTTGGTTAAGTGTCTGGCTTCGGCTCAGGTCATGACCTCACGGTTCGTGGGTTCGAGCCCTGCATCGGGCTCTGTGCTGACAGCTAGCTCAGAACCTGAAGCCTGCTTCGGATTCTGTGTCTCCCTCTCTCTCTCACCTCTCCTGCTCGTGCTGTCTCTGTCTCTCAAAAATACATTAAAAAAAAAAAAATTTAAAAACATTTTAATATATAAATATTTTTTAAAAAGTCATGCTAACTGAAAGAAGGCAGTCAAAAAAAAAGGCCACACATTGTATGACTCAATTTATATAAAAGGTACAGAATAGGCAAATGTACAGAGGCAGAAAGTAGATTAATGGTTACATAGAGCTGGGGGTTGAGAGGAAAAAGAGGTGACATCTAAAGGGTATAGGGATTCTTTCTTAAGTGATGACAGTGTTCTAAAATTCACCACAGTGACAGCTGCATGTATCTGTGAATATACTAAAAATCATTGAATAGCACAATTTAAATGGATAAATTATATCATATGTGAATTCTATCTCAATAAACTTTTAAAAGAAAAGGTAATTCAGGAATATTCTCTAATTCAGTTGGCCTAGGCTAGGACTCCACGACATCAGTCCAGGAATTCCCTCTGCAACACAACACCTTAAAATAAAACATTCGCCTTTAGTGGCTATAGTTCTCAAAGGGCACATGTTACAATGAGTTATAATGCTTTAAAGAAAATACAGATCCCTGGGACCAACCCAGTACCACTGGACCAAAATCTTTATGATGGTACATTAATCTATATTTTTTTTACATTCCAGAGGTTAAAAGGAAGACAACATGGGTTTTAACAGACATGTTGAGAACAAGTGGGAAAATCTGAATATGGTCTTTATTAAATGCTATTATTAAATTGATGTTATACTTCTTGGACCTGATAATATACTATAGTTATTTAGGAGACTATCCTTGAGCTTATAAAAAATACTTAAGGGTGAGGTTTATAAGGTCTGTAACTGACTTTGAAATATTTCAGGAAAAAAATATATAAATATACACAGATAAAACAAATGTAACAAATGTAAAGTTACAACCAAATCGGCCAACTGAAGTCAGTTTATATGGGTATTCCCTGTATTTGAAATTTTCAAAATAAAAAGTTAGGTAGTGGGAAAGTTCCCGATTTTCCCTGTAGCCTAAGAGTCACAAACTTCAGGTCAAAAGGAAATCTGATCCAAAAATTAATTTCCCACTTGCTATAAGACTTCTTCCCCTATCCTCACTTTCCAGGATGGACAAATGGCCAAAGCTTTCTAATCCATACGTGCCAAAAGATTTATAAACTCAAAGAATAGATGAGATTATATTTTAATGGGAACAAGTGTCTGTTATTGTACCCTGAAAATTCCTAGTGTGCTTTGTCCTTTAGATAGAAGAATGTGAGATCACCACGAAGTCAATGGGTACCCTCAGTAAAAAGGCAGAGGTACTAAAGGTTAAAGAGTAGAAGATGCAATCATAGGCAAAAAAACAGCCTTCTCTGATTACACAGCTTAACTTTTGTTAGATCCTGTCTATCATACACATCCTAGACAAAGAAAAGGCTCATTCTTTCATCCAGGATACACTGAAGTGCCCACTACCCTATGCTATCCTCATGTACTAAATGTGTATATCAAAGAGATCTACACAGAAGCAACCTAACTTCACAAGGGTAAGAATTCTGTCGATAAGGGGGCACCTGAGTGGCTCAGTCAATTAAGGGTCATACTTTGGCTCAGTTCACAATCTCGCAGTTCATGAGTTCAAGCCCTGCATCAGGCTCTGTGCTGACAGCTCAAGAGCCCAGAGCCTGCTTCAGATTCTGTGTCTCCCTCTCTATCTGCCCCTCCCTTGCTCGCACCGTCTGTCTCTTTGTCTCTCAAAAATAAACAAAAACATCTAAAACAATAAAAACTTAAAAGAAGAATCCTGCCTATAAGAATGATCTCTCCCAGAAAAACATATTCACTCATTCAATCATACTGAATCTTCCTGACTCTCCCCACATAATCAGTACCAGTATATTCTGATAGCATACGAGAGCAATCAGAATATATTCAATTAAATCCCATTTTCTATACTTCATTTTGAAAAATTAAACTATCCAAATCCTAGAAAGAAAAAGAATAAATGTGGCCATGACAAAAGACAATCAAGAATTTGTTCATAAAGCAAGGGACCATCTTTACTAACACTTACCAAGCCAGCAGTAAGAGAAGGCGCAGATTGTCCAAGAGACTGGTTCCTCATTCGAACCAGGTTTGAGGCTTCTCCTGAAGACTGCCAAGTCACCTGTCCCACACTGCTATGTACACTGCTGGACAAGGGGAGCAGCTGCTTACCTTCAAACAAAAGGTTGGAAAATATACTTGTAATTATTTATTAACTAACAAGTGAAAATAAACACTGATATCAAGTGGATAAAAGTATACCAATCCAAAACAAAATGAAGTTCTGCCATACCTATTTTAGAATCTGTAGCCCTTTAAAAATTCCAACTGCCTTGGGGTCCTGGGTGGCTCGGTTGGCTAGCATCCAACTCTTGGTTTCAGCTCAGGTCATGATCTCACTATTCGTGGGTTCAAGCCCCACGTTAGGCTCTGCACCAACAGCATGGAGCCTATTTGGGATCCTCTTTCTCCCTTTCTCTCTGTCTCCACCCCACCCCCAACCCACCATCTTCTCTCTTTCTCTCTCAAAAATAAATATACTTAAAAAAACTTCCAGGGGCCTGGGTGGCTCAGTTGGTTAAGTGTCCAACTTCAGCTGAGGTTATGTCTCACAGTTTGTGGGTTCAAACCCCACATTGGGCTCTGTGCTGACAGTGCAGAGCCTGGTTAGGACTCTCACTCTGCCTCTCTCACGCACATGCTCTTTCTCTCTCAAAATAAACAAACATTAAAAAAATACAATAAAATAAAATTTTCTGTAATACCCACCACCATGTCAGCCCCCAACTTCGACATCCAACCTAGCAGGCTAGGAGTTTTCCAGTCTCCTCCATGCTTAGTTTCTCACCAACTCAATGCAACATGAGTGGAGCAGACAGCTTCTCCTAGGCAAGTTTGGCCCCTTGGTTTCCAGAAGACAAACACTGAATCTATAATACTCTGGCCAGACTCCATGTGTTCAGTCCAGGATGACTAACTGCCTTAATCCTAATGAAAGACTACAAGAAAGTCACTTACAAAGATGGAGTATCTAGAATTGCAATGACTTTCTAATTGAAGTGCAAGTCCCAATTCAACCTCTTCCTTCATAATGTTCTTCACATTGCTGCTAGTGATTTAACCAGAACAAATGTGATATCATTCCCTGCCTTAAAATTTTTCTGATGACTCCCTACTGTTTAAAATAATTAGCCAAACTTTTAAAAAACTAAAGAAATCCTTGGGGCGCCTGGATGGCTCAGCTGGTTAAGTGTCTGACTCTTGATCTCAGCTCTAGTCTTAAACTCAGGGTCATGTGAATTCAAGCCCCACATTGGGCTCAACGCTGGTCATGAAGCCTACTTAAAAAAAAATAAGAAAATAAAACAAAGAAATCCTCAATAAATCCAGATTACTTTCCTGGCCTCATCTCCTTCAACTCTTCTCCATATCCATTTGCTCACTCAATATCAATTATGCCCTGTATTTTCACCTGGCTTTATCCTGATCACCCAATTCACTTGAAAACTCTTCCTCTTGGGGCGCCTGGGTGGCTCAGTCGGTTGAGCGACCAACTGCAGCTCAGGTTATGATCTCGCGGTTTGCGGGTTTGGGCCCCGTGTCGGGCCCTGTGCTGACAGCTTGCTCAGAGCCTGGAGCCTGCTTTGGATTCTGTGTCTCCTTCTCTCTCTGTCCCTCCCCCGTTCATGCTCTGTCTCTCTCTGTCTCTCAATAATAAATAAATGTAAAAAAAAAAAAAACCTCTTCCTCTTCCTGGCAAAATCCTATTCAACATGGAAATACCCAGTGTAACAAAGGTGTGAGCAAATGGAGTTTTTAGTTTTGTTTTTGCTACAACATATCCTTTTATTGCAACAAAACATGATGCAAATTATTTGGAGGGCAATTTAGTAAAACTTATTAAAATTTTAATTCAAATGTTTGAACCCAGCATTCCACTTGTAGGAATACAATAGAATGAAAAAAATAATAGTACAGAATGCTCACCTTAGCAATGCTCTCCAGAATAAAACTGGAAATAAGATAAACATTCATTATAATTTAAAGAAATTCTAATATCTCCACATAATGAAATACTGAACCCATTAAAAATAATGAGGCACCTTGGGGCACCTGAGTGGCTCAGTTGGTTAAGTGTCCGACTTAAGCTCAGGTCATGATCTCATAGTTCATGAGTTCAAGCCCTGTGTTGGGCTCTGTGCTGACAGCTCAGAGCCTGGAGCCTACTTCACATTCTGTATCTCCCTCTTTCTGTGGCCCTCCCCTGCTTGCGCTATGTCTCCCTCTATCTCTCAAAAATAAAGATAATTTTTTTTTTAAATAATAATGAGGCACCTCAACATGTAGTCAAGAGAAAAATGTTCAATTGGGGCACCTGAGTGGCTCAGTTGTTTAAGTGTCCAGCTTCAGCTCAGGTCATGATCTCACAGTCCATGGGTTTGAGCCCCACACCGGGCTCCATGCTGACAGCTCAGAGCCTGGAGCCTGCTTAGGATTCTGTGTCTCCTTCTCTCTCTGCCCCACCCCTACTCACTCTCTGTCTCTCTCTCTCTCAAAATAAAGACCTAAAAAAAATTTTTTTTAAAGAGAAAAATGTTCAAAATTTCCTGTTGAGTATAAAAAGCAGAAAGGAAGTATGTGGCATATATTCCAATTTTGATTTTTAAAATAAAGTTTATGTATAGTTATATAAATTTTTAAATGCATATTTAAATATAATGGAGCATATATAAATGGTTGGAGAGAAGGAAACAAAAGATTAAGAACTTTTCACTTTGACAATAATGCATGTCTTTGAACTCAAATTTTTTATTACTGGCATATCTTTTTTAAGATGTATTTTATTTTGAGAGAGAGAGAGTATGTGTGAGCTGGGGAAGGGCAGATGGAAAGAGAAAGAGAGAGAATCCCAAGCAGGCTCCATGCTCAGCACAGAGCCCAACACGGGGCTTGAACCCACAAACCATGAGATCATGACCTGAGCTGAAATCAAGAATTGGAGAGACTCAACCAACTGAGACACCCAGGCACCCTATGGTATATTTACTTTTAATCAGAAACATGCAATGTTTTTTAAAATCTAGTTACCTTTCAAGTCTGTTCTCAAATGTATGCTTTACTAAAAAGCCTTTCCATAAAACCCTTTACAAAAAGTAAGAATGGTTCTCTACTCAAAACTTCCATAAGGCCAGAGTAGAGACTGCCTGCCTGCCTACCTTCCTTCCTTCTGCAAATGTTGCAATATTCTCCAGATGATCTGCCTACTCCTCATCTATATATTCTAAAGGAAAGCTAGGTCACTGACTTACCCTATCCACCTATAAAAAGGCTAGTATCATAGCATTATCTCCCTTCAAAATTAAGGACTTGCTGGGTAAAGAGGCTTATACACCTGAAAAGAAACCCATTTGGACATATGCAAGTCTGGGCTCACAGTATACCAAGGTTTGCCAAGAATTTGAGGAAAATAACGTAAGAAGGAACAATATGAACGAATGAAGCAACTAGCCTTTTAGTAAAGAAAGAACTCAAAAAAGAAAACTTAAACTATAGTTAAATGAGCTATTAGGCTACCCTGCAAAATCTCAGATAACTTCAGTATTCAGAAATACAAGATACCAAAGAGGACATAGAGTTAAGACATAATGCTGAACTCATATTAACTGAAAAATCTATACACACACACAACCACATTCCTATATTATACCACACAGCAGCCAGACAATTACCTCACAGGATAGAAGGGATCTGGCATCTCAGAGCAAAGCAATGGATTCTAGTTGTTAGGTGCTCAAAAGAAAGAGCTGATTCAGAAACAAAACTTTTTAAAAAATTTGATACAAAAATCAAAATTCTATTTACTCATACATAATTTAAAAGGTAACATATCCTTACATTCATAGCATTCTGCTATGAAAAGAAACCAAAAAATGGCTCTATATGACTAAATATATGCCTGGCAAAATAACAACTCCAATAAAAGAGTACAAAGATAAAGCCAAGAAAATAGCCCTGAAAAGGGACAAAAATAAAAAGAAACTAAAAACTGTTTACTTTTAGGCCAAGGAGTATGGTAGAATTACATTTTCTTCTCTATTATTCTAATATTTTTAGCTGAGGTCAAATGGATTCTCTCTTTTTTAATATTCTATTGATTGCTTAAAATTATGTCACACTTTAATGGTTTCCTGTTTGGACTATAACTTTCTTGTATTATTTCTTCCTCTTGAATTTTTTAAAGACTTTTCAATGGGGAAGGAGAGGAGGCACTACAGGCTTTGGAATGGATTTTGAAAATGGGGGGAAAAAGAAGAAAATCAAAAGGGGTGCCTGGGTGACTCAGTCAGATAAATGTCTGACTCTTGATTTTGGTTCAGGTCATGATATAGCAGTTCATGAGTTCAAGCCCCACATCAGGCTCTGCACTGGAAGTGCCTGAGCCTGCATAGGATTTTCTCTCTCCCTCTCTTCACCTCCTCCCCTCTCAAAATAAATAAGTAAACCCAAAAATAAAGAAAGAAAGAAAATCAAAAGAAGCAAAGGATGTGAAGTCCACAGAAGCGAGCAAAGAGCAAAAGTCAAATTCAAAGAGAATAACCAGGGGCGCCTGGGTGGCTCAGTCGGTTAAGCGTCTGGCTTCGGCTCAGGTCATGATCTCATGGTTGTGGGTTCGAGCCCCGTGTCGGGCTCTGTGCTGACAGCTAGCTCGGAGCCTGGAACCTGCTTCGGATTCTGTGTCTCCCTCTCTCTCTGACCCTCCCCTGCTTGCACTGTCTCTCTTTGTCTCTCATAAATAAAAATCATAAAATTTAAAAAGAAAACAAAGAGAATAACCAGTGATAGTGGTCAAATAGGAGATATCTAACAGGTTCAGAAGGCCACCATTCAGAGACTTCACAAGGAACTAGTAAAGACAGGAAGATACCTTACCCTTAAGTGTTCTATACAAAACTACCCCCAGAGAAGAAAATGCCAAGTTCACCAATGCACCCTTAAATATTGACAAAACAGTCCCATATTTCTTAAATAACAAAATTAGAGAGGTGCCTGGATGGCTCATTTGGTTAAGCATCTGATTCAGGTCATGATTTCACAGTTCGTGAGTTTGAGACCCACATGGGGCTCTGCTCTAGTGGTGCAGAGTGTGCTTGGGATTCTTCCTCAACCTCCCCTCTGTCCCTTTCCCACTCGCGAGCTCTCTCTCGTGCGCGTGTGCTCTCTCTCTCTCTCTCTCGCCTACTCTCTCTCTCTCTCTCTCTCTCTCAAAATAAATAAAAACTTTTTAAAAAATTAGATACTCACCTGACAGAGAACTGGCCAGGCTTCCTCTCCGCAACTTACAGTCATCCTGACTAAGTTGTCGTTGAAGTTTAGCTTTTCCAGTGGATGAAAACAGGTCAGGATTACTGAGCTTCCTGAAAAGCAGAGGACTAAGTCCAGATACCACATCCTTAAAAAAAAGGTAAGATATAAAGTCTTTAATGTCTTTTCTGAAAGTATGAGGACTTTATATTAAACATTAATTACAGTTAAATAGTGCCAGCATTTTATACTTTTTTAAGAAATATTTTTTTTAATTTTAGATGTTTCATTTATTTTTGAGACAGAGAGAGGGACAGAGCATGAGAGGGGGAGGGGCAGAGAGAGAGAGAGAGCCACAGAATCTGAAGCAGGCTCCAGGCTCTGAGCTGTCAGCACAGAGCCCGACACAGGGCTTGAAACCACAAACATGAGATCATGACCTGAGCCGAAGTCGGACGCTTAACCGACTGAGCCACCCAGGCGCCCCTTATACTTCTTGATCAATAGCTAAAGCCAAAAACATATTTCTTAGTAAAAGCTGTTTGGGTATGCTATGAAGGCTATGGGACACTGATTATAAAACGCAAAAGAAGGGACGTCTAGGTGGCTTAGTCAGTTAAGGATCCAACTCTTGATTTTGGCTCAGGTCACGATCCCAGGTCCTGGGACAGAGCCCCATGTCAGGCTCCACACTGGGTATGCAGCCTGCTTGGGATTCTCTCTCTCTCTCCGTCTGGCCCCTCCCCAGGTCATGCTCTCTCTAAAAAAATAAAATAAAATAAATTTAAGTACCACAGAGAAAATACAGACAATATGAAACCCTGACAGAGCCTCCCATTTGTCTTCAGTTTAGTCCAGCTCATCCGATACTCCAGCCCAATGCCTATTCCTCTTCACTCAGTAAGCAATGTCCAATATCTCATCAAGATTCAGACATTTTGAAGCAAACATCCACCTGACTGGCAAGATTGAAAGAGAAACTATTTTTTA